>JAODUH010000015.1:1346063-1376614 GCA_027564835.1 Typhlichthys subterraneus | reverse complement strand
AATATGAGTCACCCTAACCTCTATCACCTAAAAGTAAGCAACGGTAGACCCTCACAGACATCTTGAAGACATTTTTTGTAAAGTTAATTGAACTTAGAATATATTTTTTAATGAATGGTTTCGACTTGTCAGTGGTCTTTTTACACCTTTTTGCTGTATGTGTTTGTCATAAACTCTTATGGAAAAGCAAGCCAGCGAATAGAACAGAATATGAATTAGGGCTATTGCCGTCAAATCAGTGCGTTCACCAATTTCTGCGGGAAATGTGCATAATATATGAAAAATCTATTTCCTCAATGTTCATTGTGGGCAAAACTTATGCTGAAACTTAGTTTAGAATTTTTCCATTTATCTTTCCCTATGGCTTTCAGTGATATAAGATTGCTTATGCACTGGTACAAGACTTTGCCAGTATCAGAACTGTTCTAAGTTATTAAGATCTGCAGATATTAATCCCAACGGGAAATTATAAATTCTCTGCCTGCTGATAGAGTAGCTGTCTTCCTCCAATATCTTCATTACATAGCTCTGTGATAGGCAAAAAGCAGAATCACCATTCACTGGCTGCTCAGTGAAAAAAGATTATATAAAACATGTCATTTTTTAAATGATAAACTTGTTTAATTTCACTGTACTTGACACGGTGGTGAGAATATGCATGAGTGAGTATGCATTATTAAAACAGCCCGATCAGGGGGCCCTATAATGCAATAAGGAAAGGAGCCCTCAATGTTAATCTCCCAGGGGTTCCCTGGTGCCGGCTGTTTCAGGACCTATTTCATAATAATTTGCAGCGTTTGCACATAGTATAGCATATTTCATAGAGCTAGGGAATCCTGTTTCACTCCTTCTCTCTGGCTGTAAGATGCTATCTAAACTTTCCTCAGCCTGTGTGAACTATTTTCTACCAAATGTACATGTTTCCGGTTGATATACTGTAGTTGTTAGCAGCAGGATACTATAAAAGGTTATTATTGTATATTAATCAAATATGTAGTTAACTAATAGCTACTTCCCTTATTTTAAGGTAGAATATATCAAATTTCGGATGTTAGAGCATTGAAATGAACTCCAGTCTTTCAGATATTGGGGATATTGGACACATCTGCCATGTCCATCTGTAAATGTGGAACTGAAATTACCTCTACTTATTAATTCCCTAACCAAAATCAGTATTGAATATTCAGTATGCAATAATATTTTTTAAGCAAATTTCCAACTCACAGGTGCTAAGTCATTATTTTACAATATAATATAATATAATAATTATATAATATTGTATAATTACAATATAATATAATATAATATAATATAATAATAATAATAATAATATTGTATAATTACAATATAATGTAATTATATAATATAATATAATATATTATTGTTATTATAAATAGAGAATATATTTGTTATTGGAGAAATAACGTGTCTGTTTTCAGACACATTGACATCGCTAATTCTTCAATAATGCAATTAATCTATCAATCACAGAACGTGACGTTGTACAGTATTGAAGCCAATCATATTATCACAGCTCAGGTCTTACTATTGCCACTCAGTGGAAGGAATCACACCTCGATAACACAAGCCAATTAAAATCACTCTTCATTAAGATCTGATCTCTATTGACTTGCCTTTTAACTCTCATCCATCAAGCCAGTAGAATGTCTTGAAGGCTAAACGGGAAAGACGGGCTAGCTCTAAGCAGCTCTCAGCTACCAATGTATCGCTAACAACCACAGACAGCTACTTTGGAAGTCAGTGTTACTGGTTGTGGAGTGGTTCTTTAGTAGCGCAGGGCTGTGCCAAGGTTATTTGAAAGCTTAAAATACTGATAGAGAGAATGAGTGCATGTTGTGCAGTGTTGATGGTTACACATCCCCTTCTAGGTCAAGACAAACGTATTCTCATGTTAAAACAATCTAAACAATCTAATGGGCTGACGAGGGACTTTAGCTCCTTTGCTGTTTTGTAAAATATAATAATAATATACATTTTATTTTTCAGGACGCCTTTCAAAGCACTCAAGTATATCTTACATACTGCACATCGGCAAATGTAAAGATCAATATAACATTAATAATATTTAATACTAATTACTATTAATTATACTAACATTATAATGTTGTTGTAGCTAAGAATTAAGAAAAACATTAGCTAAATCATTATAATCCCATGGTTCAAGATACCTAAACGATCAGCTTTTGTGTTGAAAATTCAAGCGTTGTCGGAAATACTTTAAGATACAGTAGGTGTACGAATGTGCTTTATGAATGATGATGTGCTTTTCCTTTTAGTGATGTTGTTTTTTTTTTCTTCTCTAGCATGTTACATCCAAAGGGTTGGGGGGAGATGGGTGGGGTGGGTGGGCATTGGGAGTAATGGGGGGGGTGGGGGGGGGGGTAGTGACATGACATGAATTGTAAATGAGCGAATGAAAGTGTAGGCGCACACCACCGCAGCCCGTTTCGTCGTAGTTTTTCTTTTTGTTTCTGCTTACTTTGACTTAATACTGTCTTGTAAGCACACCTAAATGTTAATAATTCCAGTGCTTGCAGATATGCATTTCCACCAGCCTCTACGTTTTCTTGCAAACTCAAAGGCCTTGAACTGTCAGTGTCTTCCCCCCCTGGAGCACATACATACCGTATCAACTCTCTGGTTCAGCAGCTTTGATAATAATCTGACCTCACCAGGTTGGTTGACTAGGATGTTTTTCTTGTTTTTTTTTAGCAGACAGGCTGTGCTTTAAAAAATAAATATATATTCTGAAGCCGGTAGATAGTGGTGGTACATCTTACAAGTTCTCCTGTGGGCTTATTAATTCTTAATATATACCTTTAAATTCTCTCAATCCCGTTCAACACATTCCCATTGTTGAGTTTTCCCGGTTTGGACCCTTGCTTGCTTGACTGTTTCTGACTGTTACAGATGGTGTACCCTTGGTATACTGATACAGATCGACCAGAGGCGATTCCCCTAAGACTACAATTTAATAATAAAAATTATACCAGTAGTTTACCAAATAATATATAATGATTAAGTTGCTAATTTATTATTACAAAGTGTAAAGAATCTGCACTATATCCCTTATCGAACCCTTTATTAATTCAGCCATACTGATAGCGATGTTCTTCGATGAGACCAGCGGAAGCACGGCCCCATAGACCACTTTTGAAGCGGAGCGTCAATTGGATCCTATAAGAGATTCAAGAGCGCTCTGTGTCTATGGCGAAAATATCAACGTTAATTGGACAACAGGCCAAAACGCGTCAATTTCAGTCCCGCCCTGACGCTCAGCTTCAATGGCGGTCTATGAGCGCTTTTCCCGTAGAAAAACACATGCAACAGATGTCACCAAGGAAACGGTGGGGCTCAATGCTATTTAGGCTTCACTAGCAAGACTCTCGAGCTGTTGAACCCCAGCGAGCCGCGGAGGTCCCTGGCAGGGGGACCTCCTCTCTTGTCGCGCTGGGGCCGCTGTTCCAGGCCGGCACATTGTTTTGGCAATGATTAATTACCGTCCTGATGAAAAGTGATGGCTCTGAAAATGTCACAGGGATGACACGGGCCTGTCAGTGCCAGGGGGAGGGAGGGGGGTGGGGTGCGTATCGCACGCAGACATCTGGAGAGGACCAGACGCTCGCTGCTTTATTTCCTGGGAAGGCTCGGGAATTATTATCGCAAGCATTGTTTCCCCCTGTGTTTTTGTTGCCGGATATTTTCATGCGCAATTGTTGGTTTATGGATGTGAACAAAATATTGAATTTGCCATCCTGCCTCCCCAAGCAGGGTTTCCTCACTCTATTCGACCGTATCGTCATTCTAAAAGTTGGGCAAAGATGATTCTTGTGTATACAGGGTTTCTTTGGCCAAGGCGTTACTCACAATGCAAAACAAGTTCATTCCTGGCTCTGTTTTACTGCAGAAACCATCTCCTCCTCGTGAACACCTGACATCTCCCCAACACTTTTTTGATTCTACAACACATGAGAGCATGTATTTAAAGTTATTACAGCCAAACATTTCATGTAGACATGATTTCAAGAAGTTTTTAAATCAATTGTGTCCAGGATAAAGCAGAGAAAGGTATTGCTTGATGAAAAACACCAACGACATACCAAATTTCCCTGATGAATTGGTCCATTTACTGAAATAAATTGAATTGATGTGAAGCATCCCAGTGGAGCAAAAAATGTCCAGCTATGGATAAAAACCCTCTTGGAGTCTAGCTAAAGCACCATCGAGGAGCTAGACCTATTTGTATTTCACATAAGACTCTGTAAAGATGTGATTTTCATCCCTCTTATTAGACAGAAGCATATTTTAAGCTCAACCGCTTTCTAATTTAAGTGTGTCAAAACTAGGGACAAGTGCAATTATTTTAATAAACAGTCTTGATTCCTTAATTATTAATTGAGAATAGCTTGTATAAAAAACAATAAAAACATGGATGTGATGCACAGTATTTGTTCACGCCATCTGTGCAAGGTGAACTCTCCATTGCAGAGTTCCATATGCTTACACAGATTGCCAACTGTAGTCGCGGTTCATCTGACTGTTTTCTTAATTGGACAGTTGTGTTCATTAGGTAGTTTCCTCCAGTAATAAAGCAAAGATAATCAAATATATTGTAATTTGTCATTTGTAATCTGGTTTATTGTAATGCAATATCAACATGCTCTTGGGAAAATGTCCAAATGTCACACCAAATTACTAGGTAGAACAAATTATCAAAATAATTTATAGACCTTCTTTGGCACCGTTTTGTCGGCCATCTCTTGTCATCAGCACTTTGAGGCTGGAAGGCATACGGTGAGCTTAATTGTTCAGTGAGCAGATGTCGCATGTTAATTCAGATGCATTTGATCTTGACTGACTAGTATCCATCAGTGCATTTCTTTGTGTTGCCCCATAATGATTTGATTGCTGTGACAACATGTTTCCTCACCTTGGATTTATGGATAGCTAATGCCTACAGTTATCTCTTAAAGATCACTTACTGTATGCCAGCAGTGTATATCTCCTTATGGTACACAAAACGACATTGTTCATTTTCCACTTGGATGCACAGAGAATGATATATTCCAAAATATCAATTTATAAACAAAGTGAAACCTGGGACTTTTGAATCACTGTCACAGATTGATAGTTGTTAGACCGTGTCCTCTTGGCTAACAGCGTTTTGGCCTAATGTAAACACATTTCATACTGAGAGATCACCTTAAAGTCTGTATAAAGAGTTTTTATAGATTTCCTGCAAGGCAGATAACATCAAAGGTTTGGGAAGGATTGCTGTGTGAATTGAGACATCTTCCCTTGTAAGGGCTTCATTAATTAGTCAGTTTCAAGCCACAATAAGTTGCTTATTAGCAAATTATTCCTGAACTCCAGGGGTTAACAAATTATTATTTCCCCTTTGGGTTATACAGAGAATGTGTCTTACATTTTGATCATGTTTTTCAACCTTTATTCCCAACATCAAAGAGTGGTTGGGGGCAAAAGTGACTTAGTTACCTACGGATCAGAAAAGCATGGGAACTAATTTCAAAGAAGAATATTCCTACCCGTTGGCAATTTACTATTTCAATCGCATATTGGCAATGACTCTGTGCCACCAGTGTTAGGAAATTCTCATATGATAAGAAAGGTCATCCAGTAAGTAGCAAAAATGCTGTATAACTTCACTAAACACTGAGATGATTATACAGAATGTCTGTTTCATCTGTAGATATGCAGATATATGCTGTGGCAAACCAGCATACCATTACTGTTTATTGATTTGTGACTATACTGTGTTCCACATCATGTTTACATTGCGAAAGAATGTATTATTACATTTTCATTCAATTAAAACGATAGCCCTTAAAAAGCCTTTAGAAGTTTTAAGTGTATGCAGCATGCCTTTCTTAACAAAGTAAACTTTACTTTGTTAAAGTAACATGTAAATGGAATAAACTAAATGTATAGTCTTTTACTCTTTCATAACCTTGCATTGCAACATTATATAAAACATGTTTTCCTATAATTTCTTTTTGAATTTCACTGCGTCCTCCTCCTCCTCCTCCTCCTCCTCCAAGCATTATCAATGTTGAACGCACTAGCAGGAGCGCGCGGCCGTAAACAGTTGTCCTTGGCTGTGGCCAAGTCTGGGTGTACGTTTATACAGCACATGGCTGCACAAGCACAATATGGGGAAACAGAGGTCTGCTGCCTCAACCGCTTCTGCTGAGACCACTGGTCATTAATCTTTCTGGAGAGGCCTTACAGTGGATGATGCACTTTTTTTGGGGGGCGGGGTAGAAAGGACTGCTGACCCCCGCACAGTACAGTAGAGTACGTCTGGGTCGTCTTTCGGGGGCTAACAAATAAGGTTCTCTGGCTGTTAAGTGACTCATAATGTTTTACGTGTCTCTTATCTACTGTACATCGATATATAATATATGTTGCGTCACATGAGAAGATGCTTACAAGGAAGGGGAGAAGAGGGGGATTCACTTTCTCCCTTCAGGTCACGACAACGTCAGACAATTTTTGAAGAGTACGTGTCCATCATCTGTTTTTGAGGTAAACGGACTATAAGTGTGACCCAACAACAAGCACAGCTCGACTGAAGTCAAGGACACTTAGATAAATGACACTAATAGACATTGGCAATGAGACATAAAATAAATACACAAGCAGATTTAGCTCAGGGTGCTCCAAGAGTTGTAGGGCAAAGCTAAAACTTCAATCACTCTTCCTACATCATTGGTACAAAACATATATAGTTGTGTTTGTCTTTCAAAAACAGCTGTTAATTCAACAATTACCTGAGGCATAGTATACTTTCTTTATAATTTCTTTATTTTTGTTACAGAATTCCATGTTGTGAATCACAGAACTTGGTTACACAATACAGATTTGTCAGTGATCAATAGTATTTCATTTGCTGTAGATTAGCTTTCCGTTTTAAATTAATTAAAAAGAATTGTTGTCGATAAATAATTGCAAAGCTTATGTAAAAAACAGTGCCTTTTCAAACCATTTACAATAGCTTTTTGTCGTTTTATTTTTGCCTCATTTACATTTTCTTTATTTTTTCCATTAAATGTGTAGCTGGCTGCAGTTAAATACCCTTCTGCCTATATTTTGACACCATGGCAGATGGCTCGCCCTGTTAAAGAACAACTCCGACTTTATTGAAAATTGCCTTATAAAGTGGGTACCAAGGAACTGGTATAGCTGCTCCCTGTGACATTGTGGTGTAAAGATAAAATGATCAAACTTTGAAATAAAAGCAAAACTTGCTTAATACCATGGCAACAGGAGACTTTTACCAACATTATGGCTTGTCTCCTGTCATCCATTTATTATAGTGCATGTGTTGTCTGTCTCCTATTCTGTCTCATAGTGCTCACACCTGAAACTGTATGTGCGTTTCAAGTGTGGTGTTTTTTCTGGATAATGTTAAAGTGGCACCAAGGAGTATTCAGGCTCATTATTCACTGTGCCTAATTAATGCTGCTAAGCCTACAGCAATTGACCATTCCCTTGCTCTGTAGGACAATCCAGTTTGGTGCAAAATCTTTCATATAGGCCTATTATCAGCGGTTATACCTAATTAGTTTAAAAAAGATGCAGTACTTGTCATATTTAAAATTTCCAACGTTTTTATATACAGTATAGTAGGTGCGTTTACATGGACCCGATTATTCCGATTGGAATCTGGTTAGAAGCCCCACCAGAAAGAAAATGCTCCATATAAACACCACGGTCAGAATATAAACGGCCAACTGACCGATATTTCTTTCCAAAACCAATAACCAATATACAATCGAGACAAGTTAAAATGTATTTAACTGAAATCATAAAATAAAATAGTTTCAGTTATATTTCGGTATAGGCTGTGTGTAGCCTATGATTTCAAGTAATTACATTTTAACATGTCTCTATTGTATATTGGTTATTTATCTACAACCAGAAGTTAATACTTGCACTTAGATTGCATGCCCATATAGCTAAAAATAAACCGGTGGTGGTAACTCCATAGTCTTGCCGTAACAGTCAATGACCGAAGTCTTCATCCTACAACGCCAAAGGCTTTCTAACGCTTCCAAAATTGACAAGAAAGGTCATTGACCAAGCTGCAACTCTTGACGAGTTGGGAATGAGAACGTATTGTCATAGCAGCCCGGTGCCATTTTGACAGAGGCAAAAACTTTCATCAACGAATGTCAATGGCCAAAGTGGGATTGCTGCTTCTTGTTATTATACAGTTTTATGGATCTACCTGGTTAAATAAATGTTAAATAAATCAAACTAAATTCTCCAGGAGAAAGATAGTGACAGAGACAATATGCTTTTGAGTACAACTGCAAAAGTTGAGCATGAATAAAGATGTGTGCCTTATTGCGTGTACAGTAGAGCCTTGCCCTGTGGCAAGCTGTGGTGATTTAATATTTAATGTCTCCAGTGCAAGAAACATACCTCAGAATGCAACAATGTTATTCAATCAGATTACGGACACTGGCCCACATATAACACAATTTATAGATATAGGTCTAGCAGGGGTAACAGCTGTTTCACACACAAACAAACACATTTTGGACCACATTCTTCTGCTGGCACTGTGCGCCACATCCAAGCTTAGTTGACCCATAGGGCCGGATGGGTTCAGGAGAAGGCAAGGGAATCACAACAGATCGCATATGCAGCACTGATGTTTGGATGTAAACTAGACCGCAGCTGGACTTTCAGCATTCAGCATAACACGTAATTGCAGGCATTTGCTGTATGATGTATGATTGAGGGCATGAAAGCTGAACTCTTGTTATGTCTTCCTCAGAATTCTTAAAACATTTAGACAGAAATTGTTGTTTTTAGTGAACTGAGTAATTACACTGAGGGACTGAGGGATTTACAGATACATATCAGACAATGCAAGCCTTACATAAACTATTGTATGTATTAGGGATGGCACCGATACGATACAGAGATTGGAAATCGGTCCGATACTGACTTATATAGCTGGATCGGTATCGGTGACAATTGAACAGTTGTAACCGATCCATGGGGCTTATCCAATTACATTAATTTACACGAGTAGGTCTACTGTCAAGCATCAGCCAGGTCTAACCTACCCAGGCCACACTATCAGCAGCAGGTTTCTAAAATGCACCTACTGTAGATACTAAAATAGAGATTGGCTGTCATTTACTTTGCAACTTAACTTAACATTTAATTTAACACTGGAATCGGATTGGTATTCGGTATTGCCGATATCTGTATCGGTATCGGGACTGAAAAAACTGGTTTGTGCCATCCCTACATAGTAACAATGAAATGAATTCCCTTACCTTAATATTGTTGTCTTGATTTGAAACTTTGACAGAGCATGACTCGCCCACAACTCAGTGCTAAGTAGTCCATTATACGCCCTCCTTCTTCTGCACCCCATAAACACAAACTATTCTGTACCCCCCCCCCCCCATAGGCACATCAACTCTGTTGTTTTATATCTAGTTATTATATACATAATCTTTCTGAATTGCACCACAATGATTAAACCCCATTTGCCTCGACACACATTAACATTAAAATGGTCCCGCCAATCTTGAAATCACAATTCATCAAAACAACAATAAGACTTTGATCATGTAGTCCAGGCCGGTGCCACCGTGGTGGCATGCACAACATGGCAGAACGTGGGATAAAGGGGAGATGGTACTGTACTTGGTAGACAACAAACAACAAACCTCCCTGGATTCTTGTAATGTAGATGAAATCACCGCTCACTGTCAGAATAAGGGAAGAGAACCTGACAGTTTTCTTAGTAATGATAACTGCAGGCAAGACATTAAAGTTTTTTGAGAGAACTCTGTCAAGAATGAACCAGTCAAGTCAAGTTAAAGCCCAGCGATTGTGAGCAGTGTGTCTCTTGACTCTTTCTGTCTTGAACGTGCTGTGCTATATCCTATCTCAGTCTGTCACTCTATTCACTTTCTCTCAACTCTGTGCCAACCTATGGCCAACACCTGGTACTGCAGCCTTGCATGTAATCAAAGCCCTCTAGATGGATTTGCAATGGCCTTCATAGTGACAGACATCAAAGGTCAAACACGATTGGCCCTCGACAATTATATGCTACTAATACTATGCCGTGACCTTCTGGGAATAGGAGCCATTATGATGTGGTGTAAATTGAAACATGTTATGATTAACAGAGGTTTTTTATGCGTGACTTCATGATAGATACAGCAGAAAGGTCAGGCTTCTTCATTCCTTCATTATCAGCAGAGGCCCAGGCTTACAAAGTTCTAGCATATAGGAATATATCGCAATGTAGGCAAACGACACCATAGTATACAGTATATTGAAGCCGGTGAGAGACTTTAAATAGAGGTGTAGCTTTGTCCATGGCAGTGAAGGAGAGAGAGAGAGCATCTGTTACCATCTGTTACAAAAGTATCAATGCCCACCTGTGTACTGCCAGTATATTGCCACTGTCTGTTTCAGCAAATTAACATTTTCACATGGTGTGCTGTGGGTCTAATACAGATTAAACTACATATTTTATACTGTAGTTTTAATGTTTATATAAAGTTGTTTAGTGTTTGATGAATGGCATAGTTATCAAAATAAGATTCAGACAACAATGTTTTGAAAAGATTGAGCATGTGTATACAAGCCTGCAATTATGCAATAGCAGGTGTGGCAACACACATTATAAAGAGTTAGTTAGAGCATTTGTTTTTCCCTCCCCACAATGTCCAACCCGAGAACCCTTAGATGAGCTGCACTCAAAATAAAAGGCCGGCTTTCTCTGCTACTGCTGACATTGAGGGTAATTGCCCTGCTCCGCTGCTGAAATGTCATGGCTACATTTGATCCCAGGTGGGCCATTCCATCAACTAATAAATGCTGTAGCCTCTCCCTCAGCAACAAGACACCGTAACGTCATACGACATGACACTCACTGGATGACGTACACCTCACTAGGTAATATACTTAATGTAGCAGTACAATCAATAAATAAGCTTGTGTCTTCTGTGGTGGCTAATTTGTGATTAGTCAACGCACTAGTGAGTTTGTGTTGTGTGTTCAAGTAGCATTAGGAACGATTATCAGGGGTCCAAATATTAATGTTAATGTTTGTCAGGGACTCTTTTGATATTTTATAGTTAGCACACTCTGAAGACAAATAAATCAGTTTGTGCAGTATATTTAACTAATGCAGTAGACTATATGCATACATTACAACAGCTAGTTCTGTGTGCACACTGAAAAAATGATCTGGAGTTTGCCTGATTCCACCCAACTTTCAGATAAATGATTTTTGCTGAGATTACTGTATAGTCTGGAAGCCCTGTTTGCATTAGCGTTTCCACAGCCATGCTGCTGGCGTACCAATCAGCCTGGCTAAGTGTGATCATTCAGAAGACAAGTGTATTTTTAAAATGGTGTAGAGCTAGATGAAGCATACTAAACAGTTGTAGCTGATTGGTTGGCCCATAGTTTCAAACTTAACCAGAGGTTTACACCCAGTAGGAGGCAACGACTGTGAACACTTCCCAATGGAGTATGCCCATATTCCCAAAGTGAATTTTGTGGGGCCAATATGAGGGGTGGCACTTCTGAAGGAGCACCTGATGGCATTGAAGGGAGAGATGTTTTTGTTTTGATTGAGTTCAGATATCAACAATCATTCTCCAGCATCCCTGACTCCATCTTTAACCATTTCCTTTCAGAAGAAGACATTATGTCTCCCACATATCACGGCTAGGCTTAGATTTTCACCTCCAAAGACCTCGTCTCATTTATATGGTAATACCACTGATGTCAGCACAGCCAGGGCAGATTGCGGCCTAAGCCAGAATGTCCTTTAGTGGCCAGGGCTTGTTCATGTTATTCTACTGCAAAACAGTACTGTACTCACCAATGGAGATGGGTACAGTAACTGTAAGCAATACACTTTATATACTGTAGCTCTCTAAAGCCACAATGTGGCTGTGATATTTTCATGATATAGCATTTGATTTATAGAGGTGTTGTATTTTGATTTGAGTTGTATGTAGGCTACAAGTTGTAGATTAAACTTTTTATAATACCATCATACAGTAATATTGAAATTAATGTATCTTGCAAATGTCATCTTAAAGGTATAGTCTTATAAGATAATAAGTAAGCTAATACACTTTTTGTCAAATTCACCAAGTATCTCCTGTCATTAAGGGAGTTTCTTTTGATTTGAATATTAAGTTAGCAAGCATTCTCGAGAATGGCTAACCCTACCTTTAAATCAATTATTACTCACTTCAAAACGGAAAACTAGTAGTTTTTGCAAGCGTTGAGGAGCATTTCTGGCAAATTAAGTGATAATTCGTTCCTCTTTAACCTCTTCATCACTAGGCCAGACGTGTATATTAATAGTAACTAAACATACATATGAAAAAATAAGCATAACTCGACAAGTGGGCAAGTGACAAGTGGGGGGGGGGTGTCCCGTGGGCGACCAACCTGGGGATGAAGAGGTTTTAAATGGATTAGCAGAGCGGGGATGTGAATATTGAGACTTGCTGCTAATGAGAGGTGAACTAGAGGTCACAAGAAACTGGAAGATAAAGCATAAAACTTGAAAGTAGTGACACCGCCAAACATAGTATGTACGTAGGACATAGGATCATGTTTGTTGAGTCAGGAAACTCGGAATTATACACATAACTGTATGAATGCATCTATTTTCTTGCGAGCCACAACAGTGTTCACCAGAGCAATTCATGTCAGAAACCTAGGACATTTTCATACAATAGCTTATTTAGATGATCAGAATTATTTTTTTTTATAATAATTAATAAAGTAAGTACATACAACATATAGACTACATATAGACAACTATACAACATATAGAATACATGATTGCCTCACATTCACCCATTCAAACACACATTCATGCACCGATGGTGATTGCTGCCATGCAAGGTGCGACCAACCACCAGGAGCAGTTAGGGTTAGGCGTCTTGCTCAAGGACACCTCGACACTTGGTGAGGAGTTAGCAAATCGGCATTGCATTGTTGTTTATTTCCTTGACTATGTTTAGAAGGGTTTGTCTCTGACTGAAGTGTCTCCACAGAGAATATTACTGCAATACACATGCCTCACTCCACCCGCTGGCCTATGTTCCTGGCCTGCAACTATGCCTGGCTGCCTCACAGCAGCGTGAGTACTTTAATGAGAAGTCCAGTATTGATTTCCTATGAAAACACTCTCTCTCACCAACCTGAGGTTGCCGGTTGCCATTTCACCTTTCTTTGAGTTTTCGTTTCTCCCTTCGTAGATTCGCACCAGTTGGGTTAAAATATATTTTGTGTAGTTAAGCTTGACTTCAAAATGTCTATACCTGGATTTGGTTTAAATAATTAAAACGGGAGGGGAGACACATTCCAAACACTCTGAAACAGTTCTGGGTGGCGGAGTCTGTGCTGTCACATCTCAAGAACGTCTGCACTAGGGGCTTGAAGCTATATCCCAACACAGACGGGTGCCGACAGCCTGTTTTCATGCTGTTTTTAAAAGCTAATTTGTGCTCAACAATCTTGGCAGGTCATAGCAGGGCTAAGAGCGGTAACAGGCCCGTCACTGAGCTGAGCTGCAGATGTTGCCGTTCTTTCTAGTATAGGCGTGCTGTTTCTCGACCCTCAGCGCCGCCTCAGTCTGGTAATAGCAGCCCAGTGTGCCTGTATGAATGACAGACCTCTGTACTGCCAACAGTCGTGCCGCAATGCCAATTATGAGTCCCAGAAGAACAACAAGTCACCTAAAAGGAGATGAGCCATTTGGAAAAGTTCACATAAACATAAACATATAACAATGAGGCCTTAAAATACTGACTTAAAGATGCGATGGATAAATTTTCTTAGTAAAATATTTACTCTTACTCTTAATTACTTTAAATATTGGAATATTTAACATCTTAGTGACACTATAGTCCCGCAGAGCCAGCCTTTACTTACGTAAAGTCTGGGACAAAGCACTGGCTAACTGCATTAAGATCCACCTAATTGACAGGAGAGGTATTTTGATTGACATACACAACGACCAACTACATACCTCAATGACAAAGTTGGATGCACGACTTGACGTGACGTGCTAATGGACAAGAGGCTGAGACTATAGTGACAATAGTAATGCAGCTTTAGCGACTTTAGAGAGTTATACAAGTTCATATTCACACATCATTTGAATAATGTATAGCACATTTATGTAGTGCTTACACTGTATTGATGGTTTTAATGCAACTTTTATGAGCATGAAAAGGCATGCTCATTTAGGTGACATCTATGTACACTCTTATCTATCTACACTCTCGTTTAAGGTGGATATGATTTGCGGTGAGGTCGGGGCTCATCGCCCTGTCCAGCCGTTGGGTAAACTGATGTAAACCTGTAAGAGAGTGAGGGGTGTTTGCTGGGAGCCTGAATTATTCAGCCTAGTCTACTCAGTAGAGATAACAACAGGTAAAACAACCTGGGCATGGCATTCACTGCAAGACTGCCAGACTGGTTCATAAGAGCAGAGGGAGGGATACCTACCACATCACTGTTGGTATTGCAGCACTATACATGAAATAGCTCCAAATAAGAAATACATTATGTTTCTGTCAGTGTGGCATTTCAATCTTATTTCAAAACTGTAGGTGTTGTGTTAGCAAATGCTTAAAATCTTGACCTCTGCCCAGACCGAGACTCATCTGAAGGCTTTGATCGGCATAAAACCTGCTACACGTCAGAATGTTTATTGTATTCTCATCATATGCGGAGGTTGTTAACTTATACAACCTCCTTTGAACGTCAAGGAAAGTGCATACATCCTCAAAAAAAAGAAAAAAAAAAAAGAGAAAAGAAAACGTTGAGGAAATCTCTTTTCCTCCCTTTCCTCATCACAGGGTTTCTGCCGTGTCCGCCAGATCCAAGTAAATTAGTTACGGATGCAGGCGTTCTCATAAATCTTACAAACACTGAGCTAACGTCTTTTAGACTTGCTTACCAGGTATAAATTATCAAGAAGGATCACACCCTTGTTTTACTAGCTAGCTGTACTCATTACGGCTTAGCTTTCACAGTGACATCTCTACACCACAACGGTCGACCTGACCGCCACAGCTGAGACTGTTTCTTATGAAACCACCATTACAGGTACACTGCAAAAAATGCCCTATCAAATATAAGTGCAAATATATTAGTTATGAGCTTTCTTATGCTTAAAACAAGCAATTTTTACTGCCAGTGCAGTAAGTGAAATTCACTTAATAAGATTTCTTAAATTAATTGCAGATTTACTTAATTTAAGTCACTAGATAAGCCATTTATATTAGAAACAAGTCCAAGTAGATTTTAAAATCTAAAAACAAGATTACCACACTAAGTTAGATGTTCATTTTTGCATAGCAGTGAATATTCAACATATGCACCAGGTCACCATTATCCATTCAATTATCTAATTTATTACAGTATTTATTATGTTTCGTGTAATGTTTCTGATATTGTGGTTAGTTAGAAAATACACAGCACTGCAACTTGTCTAAAAAAAAAACACTGTCTTATTTACTCAAATCAAAGTGAATGATACAAACTTTTCAATAAAATCTTGCTTACTTTACTTTAACTATAAGTTAATAAAGTGAAAACATTAAGCCAGTGTTGCTGCACTTACACACTTGAGTAACTTCTCTCCTTGAAGTCAGGCCCACAAATACAAGCACAGCACTGTGAGCATTTGGATAAATCACATCTGATTCTGTCAGTGAATTACCTCAGCTCTAGTCTCGCAGAGCCAGCCGTTACTTACGTAAAGTCTGGGACACAGCGCTGGCTAAATGTGTCAAGATCCACCTACTTGACAGGAAAGGTAGTCCCGATAATGTTACAAATTATTTATAACACATAAAATCTGAACCACTATGAAATTAAACTAGATATCTGTACTGTATACTACAAAAATACATATCTAAATATTAAAATCTTGTTTTGCTGATTCTATTTTCAATCGACATTTGTTTTTCCTTATAGTCATAATACTTTATTTGACAACTGCTAGACACAAAGCTGCTTAATAATCCAACATGTAGCCTGAATGGCATATTGTGATTAGTTAGAAAACACAGTCCTATTTGAAAAAGTCAAGAGTTCCAAAGTCTATGTGCAATTGTAGCATACAGTACAAGTACAAAGCCTTTCTTCTCAGAAATGCATACTCACACATTACACAATGCACATTTTCCTCTATATTCTCTCTATCACTCTCTCTCTCTCTCTCTCTCTCTCTCTCTGTCACTGACTGTGGACTGTCATGGAAACAGATTGTGATCCAAACCCTTCGCTTCTTGTCTTTAGTTACATAAATGTCGGAGCCTTAAACTGTATTTTTAGACTGTCAGAGACAAAGACAGGCCTGATAATAACGGCAGCCCACAGCATTATATAACATGAGGAGAGGGGGCTGCCACTTTCTGCACAAATCTGTCGTATTTACTCAAAAAGACAGCTAACGTTCAAATATTGAACATTGAACAAGTGAGATTGAATTGCAATATATTGAACATATGTAATGAAACAGCTGCATGTGCATTTATGACTACTAATCTATTGTAACCCATTTGTTTGCCCCCATAAAAACTGCAAACATATCAATGGCCGTACATCTTTAAAAGGAACTAAAAACAGGGCTGTTGTAGGTTTTTCCTGTAATGCGCATTCGATCTAACTGTTGTTTTCCATTTGCACCAGTTAAATAGTAACACCCAAGTGTGTGCACATGCTTATCCGGTCATCCTTAACCCACCAGCCTGTCAAGACCATGCACAGCATCAAAGTATAGAGCTGCCTCCGCTTCTGAGTTTTCTTTCCCGAATCTCTGTCTCTGCCTTGTATGATTTGGAGGAGAGTCCAAGAAAGGAATCACATCACTTTTTGTATAATGAACATTTTTGACAGGGACTCAATAAGTATAGACAGGAAATCACTGACACACAAAATAAATAAAAGGGTTATAATATCAGTTAAAATACTTATTATAATTATAAATAGTTGGCTAATTCTGTAGCACCCCTCGGGGTTGGCTAAGATGGGGGTCCTCTACAAGGAGGTAGGGGCCCCAAGGGGTGCCAAGCGGGACAGTTTGAAGACGCTTAACTACTGTTTGGATTAACTCTTTAAAGTAACACTGTGGGAGCCAATTATGACTTTGGTTTCTTTGGTGGCCCCTACTGGCAGCTTCATGAATAACTTGCTTGTTTATAGTGAATTAGTGGATCATAAGGGGTTAAACCATATACCCAATTAAAGGTTCAGAAGAGACAAGGAGCATTTGTGCTCTTGGATAGGTTCAATGCTTAAAGGCACCAGCAGCCATACCGCTTTTCAATTGAGTACCACCACTATTATTATTATTATTATTATTATTATTATTATTAATAAACACTTTCAATTTGTTAACAGACTTGTTAACGAATTCAACAAGTAGTTTCAATATTTATTTAATAGAAAAACATGTTCATGGAAGCAGCAATAAACCCATCCTTGGAAATCTATTGAGACCACTGTAGCGACTAAGAAGTGACTTGGAAAGCATTTCAAACACTGGATTACATTCTGGTGCACCCAGAATGACAAACCACCACACCAGCCAACTGCTCGTGTTTGAAACACAAATATACACAAATGTGTGCACATTTGTGGCAGGAGAGGCAGGGAAACTGAGTATGCCTTTAATAACCTATATTGTATATTATTCTAACATGTGCATACATTAATTCCATGATTTAAATTGTGATTGAGGTTGTTTATTGTTATTACAGTACAGTTTTTACAGTACAGTTAAAAATATCAGCACCCATGATGCTGTGAATCACATTTGTTTGGGTTGAGCTACTGCTTAATGCCTGATCTTAACGCTCTCCTCCTCAAGTCAATATAGCTTTATTTACATTTTCCACAACATTTAATAACTCTTCCTTTGGCTGTTGGTCAGGTTAAAGCATCCTAAAAGCAGTTAAATTTCAGCCTTGTACAGTAGCGCCAACTTAATGTAGGATAGTTATAAGACATTCTCAGCCTTGTACAGTAGCGCCAACTTAATTTAGGATAGTTATATAGTTATTTTTAGCCTGTTACAGTAGTGCCAAATTAATTTTCAGGGTTTACTGAGCCCTGAGGTGTTGTGTGAGCGTCAATGGAAACAAACGTCGGCCCCATCAGAAATGTTTTTAAAAAAGGCCAAGAACAAAGTATTTAGCACACACAATGAAGCTTGCTATAGCTGTGATTATACACCATTCAAAGTTTGTTTTCCTGTGCTGCACGCACCGCAATGCTTATGCACTCAGATATGGCTGGAGAAAACAGAGTGTATAACTAAGGCTTTACCTTGGCGGTATTCGTTCCACATCAACATTACCGCCAGAGCAAATGCTTGACGGAAAGATGCTGTAATTGTCATGGCACTTCATCTACCAGACGAGGCATATGGCTGGGGAAGAATAAATACTAACAAAGAAGAAAAGAGATTTAATGGTGTCTGGCTGAGGATGAGCTAGGTTAGCACTAGCTTTGGAGAAAATTATAAAAATGTAGCTTATGGAGTAAAACAAGGTCAAACATACTGCAAGGAAAACATACAGTGGAATTATATTATGCAACCACTTGGTGAACGCATATAGGCCTATAGGTAAAAGATAAACAATAGGTAAAAGTTATTTTTCTTTGCCCAGGCAAATTAAAAAAATGTTTCACATTATTTGTTATTCGTTATTTTGTTTCTCAGTACTATCAGTGTGGTTGTGCTACTATGATACAGGTATAATGTTTTCATTAGATCTGGGTTAATAAGAAAGGGAACATATCCTTTAAAGAATATAACAACACTGGGTTGGGATTCTGTATCCACAGGACACTTGACAAATATAATGCAGGCATTTTATTAAGAAGCCTGTCTAGATGTTTCCTCCTGGTGAAGTCTCTCAGCCAGGTAATTAGGGTTTAAACAGATGTAGGTACACAGTGTGAGAGGCCCAGAGAGGGAGTAATTGATTTTGGTTTGTTCATTATTTGGCCTTTAGAAAAATGGGTCAGGGCAGTAGAGTGACCACAGGCCACATAGAACCAAGCTACCTGCGTGGTTCGTTAGCCGTACGACACACGCCACATGTCAAGTTGCACACAGCTGAGTGGAAAATATCAGGAAACCAATGACCATTAATCCATCTTGTACATAATTGATGAAGAAAGAGCACAGGGAAGTCTTGAAGGGGCTGTTTCATCTTCGTGTTGGCTTACTTTGCTTGATTAAAATTGCATGTACCGCTGAGACCTCAACGGAACCTTGTTCATTTATCGAGCCATGGGGCTGTTGTGTCAGAAACACTCAGAGAGTTAATATTTCCCTGTACAGAATAGGACTGATACAGATGTTGTGTTTTCTTGAATTCTGGCTCCATCTGCTGGTGACAGTAGCCTACAGGTTCACTCAACAGTATGATGGACAAAGAGGCCATACACATAAAGGCAAATTGGGAAATTAGGGAAAATGTGAGGTACTTTCCGGTTATCTGGACGACATTAGGTATAATTCTGTATTTGTTCTACCTTCTGGTTGAGGTTAGGTCTCTCTCTGTGACATATTAAGATCATCCAGGTCATCCAGAACACTGTATTGTCACTGGTTAGGTCACTAGGTTACGGTCAGGGCTTCACCGTCATCATGGGGTTCTCTGTGGTCTGGATAACCGGAAAGTACCAGTGTTTGGGCAAGCTCATGCACACACAGCACCCCATGCAGTGTGCACTAGTCATGGTTTCACTAAACCTCACCTGCACCCTGTGACTTTACAAGAATATTTGTATTTCCTGATTATTAATTTTAATAACGGTAAGTCAATTTTGTCTCAACAAATCCCCTCTTATTGAAAGCATGTATATAGGTCACAGGTGAATATCACCGGTGCACTTGTAGCTGTCATTATGGCAGCAAATGCCTTAATTCTCACGCAACAATTTAACAGAAATACAAAAGATTTTATAAGATAGCAAGATGGAGCATTGACATGCATTTCAATGGAAGCAAAAAATTGAACGCTTCTGGTCTCTTAACTTAAGTGGCCGTGTCACCAACGGCATTTTGCCGTGGAGACATAACCTAAATCTACCATGCATGGCCTGAATCAAAGTCAATTGACCTCAAAACAGTTTGCTGCAGAAATACCATTGTGACCTCAGATTGGTCATAGGTACTTGGGAATTAATGTTATATACTACAAATACACATTAACGCCCCCAGAGAGAAATAATTGGCAATATTATGTTGAAATCCGTCCACATCCCCATTGACTTGCATGGTCTGCATAGAAGGTAAAAAGTTCCCTCCCCCCCTTCCAAAAATAAAATGCGTAAGTAACCTCTCCGTTAAATTATATTCTCTCTGGATGTACTGTAGTGTATATAGACGGATAGCTGAAAAACCTAAATAGGCCTGACTTCAACCGAGGTCTCCCTGGCTGCATTGGCCGTTGCCCTGGCAACCACGTCATTCTGCCAGAGATGCAATATGCCTCTCTGTACCAGCTTTGCTCGTGTATTCATTTGATTATGTCTGTGTCTAGCTCCAGAGAAGATACTGCTTGATTTGGTCGAAGGAGACAAAAGCCAAGCAGTGCCAACCATATATTCTATGTTTGCAGTCTACATTTCTGTACCACAGACAAGAGACATTCATGAGACAGGTCTTCAAGAAAATAGGGACGCATTTTTGTCATATCCCTGCAGAAGAAGATCTAAAATAATAGCTGATGAATGAATACCATTCATAAAGTTCTCTGGCACAGTAGTTTTTGTTTTTTTTAAGTCATGGAAAATTCTGAGCCACAATTAGAGAGGAATGTTGCTTTGCCCCGGTAGGCCTAGTAAAGTTCTTAACAAGCCCACAGGAGTAAGACAAGACCATTTATCTGCATTTATTTCCCCTTGAATGTCTCAGTCCACTCTTAAAGGCATTACAACTACAACAGCCAGGGTTATTTATATTTTTCAGGAAAACCTATACCATGAAGAGCTAACACGGCTGCTATGGAAACAGACCTCGCCCCCGACTTTAATTTCTCCCTGCAGAGCAGGAGACAGTCGGAAGTGTCAGAAGTCACAGAAACCACAGAAATGTGGTGGGCCCGCTCATTTCCCTCTCCCCAGCGTCAACATGGAGAGCCAGCCCTAGTCTGGAAGCTGCTGCTCTGTTCTCCAGATGTTGCACACCTCCTGCATCACACTGGATAAAAGCTAAAGACCAGAACACAGAGTCCTGAACACAAACCGGAAAAAAAAACAAGCAATAAGAGAACATTTTCTTAGCACGTGCAAATAAAATGTGTGAGTGAATCAGGGTGAAAGAAATGAGTCAATCTGCAGAGCATGTGTACATTTTCTATTCTCTCACGTGCACGTGTAGTTTCTATTCTCTCACGTGCATGTGTAAAGTTTCTATTCTCTCACGTGCACAATAAAAGAAAGGTTCAGGAGTTGTCTAACTGCCAGGTGTCTTTGACTTGGACTCCTTCCATAAAGCACAGGCTTTGCAGCTGTCTGGTTTACATACACACTCACACACACACACACACACGCACACGCACACACACACACAGGATATGCTGTCTTTCTGTGGGAAGGGGTTATTAATAAAGGACAGCAAACACTTTCAGCCAGCGTGACGTTTGGGTTCTTGGTGGACAGCCCTGGAAGCAAGATGCCCCAGCTGACTTCTTTGTATACACGAGTGGACCAAACAAAAAGCTTATTGAAACATCTCTGGGAGGCCCGGGCTGTTGGAATGGAATGCCCCCTCTCTTGTGTGGGCCAGTGGATGAGTTATAATAGTTGTAATCACTCACCACCGTAGCTGGCTGGTAACGAGGACTTCCAGCCAGACAGCCACTCGTGCTCCATTTTCGCCTCTTTACTGGCCTCTATAAAACCTATTAGCTCAATACAGACATGACATGTGGCACAGATAAATTAACCTAACTGCTTCTTGTCATTTTGTCTTTGATGCTGCTATTCACCTCTAAGATGGTAAATATACATAGAACATTGTATTTCCGTGGAGGCTACACTTCCACAGTTTGCCTATAACTTGGTGGAGATTTTAACTTTTTATTCGGCTTCCACTCCATAAATAGTCTCCAACGGAGAAGGCGGGGTTTTCTCCCGGGCAAGCTTATACTGATGTTATGTAACTAGTAACACAGTAGCCTTTTTCTTGTTAGTCAAGAATGTGCTCGATACACATCGGTAAATGCAGACTCGCATGAGGGATATTATATGAAGATGTGAAGTTAAGTAAACAATTTGTGAACGCGCAGCATCACGTTTTAAAATAGCATCCTGACGCATCGCTGACGTCCAATATGTTTTATATATTTAGATTGGATGTGTTTTTGTTTTTCTTAGTCCATTACATACAACTATTTAAATTTTGAAACCTTTATTTGTGCGACGCGACGTATATAGTGCGTAAAAGTGCGCAAAAGTTACGTTGTCATCCTGGGATACCAGGGATATGTGGATATGGGAGCGATCTTTTTTCGTTCCCTTTTAATGTTTAGGGGTTGTCTCCGCAGTTCTTAGGACAGTCATGGGCAGTGGCACCAGTAGAGGGATTAAAGTGGCACCTGTATGCGTCAGTGAAATAAATGTCTCCAACAAGGATGTTGGTGCCAGTTCTTTACAAGAGAGTAATTCCATTAAACCACTGACACCATCAAACTTAAATAACGTCACCAACGCACGCAACCGAGGACAACTGGACTGCCAAAGTGAAGGACAGTCCCAGGACTCGGAGTTTTCTGGCGAGGACGATGACATTGACTTGGAGCTGGAACGAGTTCTTGCTGAATATGACGACGACCAAGGAAATGTTTCTATGAACAATTCAGCCAAGACGTCTTCTGCAAGATACAAAACATACGGACTTGGCAATTTCAGCCACACAGCTAAACAAATTCATTCAGCAGCAACAAAGGACCTGCCACGCGATCGGGAAAGTGGTGTGTCCAGCCACTTTAAAGCACCTGTTCGTCCCAGCAATCAACAAATTGTAAGACCCTATTATATCTTCATATATGCTATATATCTAGTAGGCCTATGTCGGTTCATGTTAAAATAATCTACTCTATTTTAGGCCCTATTAAAAAGTATTTCATGAAGAATTCAACCCATGTAAAGCATAGGCCTATATGCTATGTTATGTTATGTTATGTACTATGCTAAGTGCAAAAAGGGAACACTAGTCTATTGTAATTGTTATGTGAATGACAGACCCCTTCCCAGGACGTAACAAACCATGCCAGTGTGCAACCTGCTCCCACACAAGAAACAGAATCGTAAGCATAGACCAATTCTCATCAATTATTTATTTGTGTAGTAAAAGCCATATGACCAGATCAGTTTCACCTTAAATGTAATGAAATTACAACCCCTTGTTAAATATCGATTAGTCTGCAAACACATAGAAACACAGTTCAATGTTGCTAATATATACAGATTTGCTGTTACCATGTTTTTATTTAATATTAAAAACACACACACAGACATATAATAGTTAGCTCATTGTTTTGTGGTGCTTTATAGTGCTTCTACAATCTCCCTAGATTTGTCAACTGCCAAATCCCCTCTATCAACATGCCCGTCTTCCAGTATGATGGCTCAGAAGAGGAGTTGATGGACACTATTGAGAGAGAGTTTAGCTGACCTCCCACCAGGAAGGGGGGCTATGGTTCACAGCTGTTACCTTGGAGAGGGTGGAACTAGGTTTTCAGTTGACAGAGTTTCTGGCTACTGTATCAAGTCATCAAGCCAAATGATATTGCTGTGATATTCATAGGTTGCATCTTTCCAAAATGTAAAAAGCCTTAATTAACTGGGATCAATTTATTTGTTTTTACTTCGTTCTCAACCATACAAAACAGTGTTATTACATGCTTACAGCATCTTGGACATGTGCCAGGAGAAAACTTGTCTGACAAAGGAAAGTTAGTTACTGAAGACTGTGTTGGTGTTCACACCTTTAGAAGATTTTGGTGTCAATGTCACCCCATTAAATATTCTTTGCCACAGAGCATGACCTCACATGTCTTGTAACCTATTGTAACTCCACAATCCCCTGCCTCTGGTAATAGTTAACATTTTAGTGATTCATTTCTCTATTGCCCTAGCACTCATCAACAGTACCTCAAACACTACAGCATACTGCTGAGTCAATGGAGTGTGTAGGCCTATGGAACATTCTAGCACTAAACTGTAAGGTTTGGGCAGTTTCACTTTTTCACAAAGCTATTACTGCACAATCATGGGCTGTAATTTAGTATTTATGGTTCATTTCCTGACCACAGCTGCGGTAATTCGCCATCCTTCCTTTAGAAGGAATGTGTGGCAACAAATGTATTTCAGAGGCCTGCATTGCTCTAACATAGAAATGTAAATATCTACTGCCACCTAGCGGTGGAAATACTTATTTACCTTGTTCTCATATTAGCCTATCACGTGTTTTTTTGGTGGCAAATAGAACTTAAAATCAACAATTTGTATGTTTTATATTGTACAGTATATATAATAAATAAAATGTTAAGTAAGTGAATGAATGTTTCATCATTTGTTGCTTGTCCAAATGAATGGTAAGCTTAGGAAATGTTATTTATTTTAGTTTAATGTTGTCTTAATGAAGCCCGTTGAACTGTGATTTAGGGCTATGCTGTAAATAAACTTTAGCACTGCAATACATGTTCAGAACTGATTATAGACACACATGTTTAATGATCTAAGATAGAAAGAAGGACAGTACAAAATAAAATCATAATTTATGCGCAGTACAAATGTCATCCTATACAAATAAAACATTTACCTATAAAGTATTGCATTCATATTCATGCGTTTATATGAAATGTTAATGTAGTTTCTTCTTGGAAGGCCTGTAGAAGGTAGTTCTTGTATGGACTGCTTCTTGAAGTTTGGGGGGAAGAAGAGAAAGCTGGTCTCCAAGCCTCTTGCAGCTTCTCGCATTTCTTGCAATAAAATCCTCACAAATCCTGTCAGAGAATCCAATAGATAACCTTGATCACATATAAAGAACTGGGGCTTATTTGCATATACCTTTAATGTGCTGCTATAATATATTTTCTTATATATCAATATACATTGATTTTTTTATTTATTTGATTTAACCTTTATTTAATCAGGTTAAACCTCGCTGAGATTAAAATCAATTTTTCAGGAGAGAACTCACCAAGAGCTTAATACAACACAAGTATAAAACAAAAATGAACAGTTATACGTACAATTATACATACACAAAAGCCTCATTAATCAACTGAGTAGATCAAATAAACTGCTATTAACAACCACAATGTCCATATCTCCATATGCTCCATATCCTTTAGAATTTATGAAAATAGTCTTAAAGGAATAGTCAGTAACTTTCAGAAAGTTTTGATATACATACATTTGTTTATATTATATTGATATACATACACGTGAGGTATGTACAAATCTCTCTCTTTTACTCTCTCTCGCTCTCTCTCTCTCTCTCTCTCTATATATATATATATATATATACACTAGATAGTATGTAGATAGATTGATATACATACAGGTGAGGTACATATCTCTATCTCTATATATATACAGTGTATATATATATATATATATAATAAAGACTTCATAGTCAGAATAATAAGCGTTTACCTGAATAAAGTATATGGCTGCATCTGGAAGATGAGTGCATCATTGCTGTGACCCTGCAGAGACGAGTGTGGTAAAGATATGTTATTTACTGTATATTACTAAACTTTTAATTCACTTAAAGGTATAGTCAGTCATTATGGAGAAAGCTTGTTTATACGTTTATAAGTCGATCAAATCAAAAACACCTCTCTGTTCAATGCAATAGCGTGCTCCCTCAGAAGCTACACCCCAAATATTGGAAATGCACTGCGTAGCCTAGGATACATTTCTGTGTACCACCTTGTTTGTGTTCCTATAGACCCATTTACTGCATAACATGTGAACCTAATATGTTTTGAAATTACAAAAACTACCTAAAAATTGTCAATATTTCACCATGTCAGAGGATTATTTTAGCACGCTATGTCAACCTGCTTTTTAAAGGCTTCTTGCCGATGTGCCTGCAAGCAATAAAATGTGATCTTTGGAGGTTAATGCCCTTGAGTAGCTTGGCGAGTCATTGGACTCCATCATACTTCTGCAGCAAAACTGCGCAGGCAGGCTAATGTATGTCATCATTGTTGGTAAACAGTAAATGGGTCTATATACAGAGGAAGAGATGTGTACTTGTTTCAGCATGCACACAGTAAGGGCAGATTGTGAGGAGATATTTGCTGAATTTGACAAAAACTGTATTAAATTGCTGACTATACCTTTAACTGTGTATGCATTGAAATTACACCCTGATCACAAACCCTTAAAGGCACACCCCATGCTCATTGTTTATGTTTGAAACACAACTGTGTGTAAAAGCGCATCCACTGTAGCAACAAGGGGAGGGGTGTGTGTGTTGTGGGGGTAAGGAGTGCCAGCCACTCAGCATAGAGGTTTGAGCATGTACTCACAGGATGACACAAATCGACTAGTGCACCTTTACAATGCGTTGCTTTCCCCTCCGCTCCTGCCAGGTCTCTGTCTAAAGGGGAACCTACCGTGTCCACGAGGAGGATGTAGTCACAGCTCCCTCCAAACACGATGACATCATTGTCTTTTCCTGGACACGCCGTGTGCCACAGTCTGCAGCGGGGGAAAAGACTGTCGGACTCCAGGAGGACAAAGGGCCGTAACATCGTCTATAAAGTCTCCAAATACTTTTCCTAAAACACGACCCACGTTGAAAGCAAACTAATGTTTCTCAGCCATATGCTTGGTCGTTTTTTTTTTTTTTAACCTATTCACTTGTTTAAAATGTAGGAAACCCTCCAACACACTACCTCGGTTTGTTCTGGTAGGGGTGCTGGACCTCTCTCCATTTGTTCGTTTCCACATCGAGCATCCATCCGTCACCTGTGGGTGAAAAAAGTATTATTTAAAAGAAAAAATAAATTAATTATTTCAAAAAGGAATACATTAATATGAATTAGAGTTCAAATCAGGTGCATCTTACTCATCGGTTTGCAGTCTACACTCAATCCACCAAACAGGAATAAAGAGGTGTCTGATACCGCTGTGAGAGTATGCCAAGATCTTCCCACTAGATGACGGGAGACTGGAGTTCTGGACGACACAGGTAACATTAAATGTAGACATAAACCTAAAGGCTATATTGTGTTCAAGTATTATTTTTGGCATGCTTTTCCCGCATATGTTCTCACGTCACAAACAACAGTAAACAGTAAAATTACACTGCATGACTAGGTTTATGTATTTTAATTATGTTCTAAGTAATACATACATTTCTGACCATGTCCAGGACTCCAGGTCTAAACAGTGAATATCGTTTGTCCTGGTCTCCTATATTGAGAAATGAGGAGTATTATACAGTATATTACAGTTAAATGTATACTCCTGATATTTTAATTTCCTGGTGCCTAGCAATGCTCCAGTGCAACCATGGGGTGGTGTAAGAAGGATAAAGGACTCTGACCATGACTCGACCTCCACACACATATCCTGTACAGCCCAACATAGCGCTGGCGTGGGCTGCCCTGGGGGCCGGGGAGTGACCCTGCATACAGAAAGTGAACAGACAAGTCTCAAATATATTGTGGTACTCTGTGAAAGCCTTTACCTTCATGTACACATTTAGTTGTGTTCTGCTCTGAATGGTTATCCCTTATGGAGGATTTATTTTATACTGCAAACATACGTGGGTTTGACATTCAGCCCAAGAGGTTTCCGTAGGGTCAAACATATGGACCTCATTGTTCCATCCCCAGAAGACATTCTCTACCTAAAAGCACAGTGTAGAGTTATGTATTAGCAGTTAGTACTAGTTATAATTAAATAACCTTAATTTTTTAATGTTTTGCATAGGCATACAATTGCACAGAGCTGATTCAACAAATTACTACAGAAAACTACAGAACAGTATGTTATAATAATAAGATTAGTAAAAATAAATACCCATGATGCTTCATCTATAATAAAGGATCTGCTTCTGCTGTTAATGTCTGCCAGTAGTTTGTGACCATAGCCTCCAAAGTAGATAATTCTAAAGAGGGATTCAGAGTGTTAGTCACATTTAAGTTTAATAATATACACTATAACTTTCTGTAAGTGTGATCGCTTACTTACATTTAAATAAAACTAGTGGCAAGGCTCTCTACAGTACCTAACATTGCTACATTATAGCTATTAGTTATGTGATTTGACAGAACTAGAAGACACATAGATCCTAGCACAGGTAGTTAGTTATCTTGGCTGAGTGAATGGACCTCTCCTCACTGAAGTTGGGAGGGAGGTATGTAGTCTCACAGAGCCAACCTTAACTACGTAATGTCTGGGACACAGCGCTGGCTGCATGCCAAGGTCGGACATTAAACTTACACTGAGGAATTTTTTGGGAAATTAAACAACAAGTCAGCCATACTAGTAAATCGTGTAAATCTGTAAAATATGTAGGCTACCGGTACTGCTTAAAATAAATGGAAAGACATTAGAAATTAGAAATGAGAAAATAAAGTACTGCACTTCACTTCGCAACGGAATTAAAGATACAGACTTGTGAGTGAATTCTAACAGCCAATGCAAATCTACAACACCACTTCTGTAATCTGTTTTAGAGCTTACGAGGGTATCTGTATAAGACGTTCAGCACAGAATTGTTGTGACATAGTGCTATTGGACGGAAGAGGCTGAGACTAGGAGATATCATGCTATAACTTCATGAGACTAGGAAACTGCTAGTTTCACAGCCTCTTCCACATGTGACTAGTGCTTAGCTTCTGATTCATGGGGCCATGGCATATCAGCGCTATCAGGAAGTCAGGTAGGATATTTCAATTGAACCCATTGACCCCCACCAATGCACAATGAATGGGTTTACATTTTTTTAAGTCTTGTCGGCAGCTGAAACATATCAGTTAATCAAATATTGTATATGGTGTACGATCGTGAATGTGGTTGGCATTCGTGCATGTCAATCAAAATACCTCAAAATAATTATTTTCAAGTAGGCGGGCCTTGACACAGTTATACACCCACACAGTCCTGGGTGAAATTAACTGAATGCACCACTGTTTGTGGACAAGGCCAATAGGATAAAAGTGCAAGCTATAATTCTGTTAACGGCAGGGTTAGTCATTCTTGAGAACGGTTGCTAACTTCCAGCTCAAATCAAAACAAACTCCCTCAGAAGCTCCGCCCCACACATTGAAACACATTGTGAATCCAAGGGCATTGTTGTTGTGAGCGATGTTCGCCACTTTGTTTATGTACCCGTTTACGGAGCCGGGACTGTGTATAAATACCTGATAGTTTTTTTCAGCACGCGCAGAGAACGGTAAGATAGCTGAATGCGAGGAGAAATCTTTGTGAATTTGACAAAAAGTGTATTATCTTACAATTGGCTTAGAATAGCTGACTGTGCCTTTAAAACACAGCATTTGCCCATTCTGCTTCATGTTTACCTTTGCTTATGAACCCAGCAGGACAGTTTGTCTCGAGGTGAAGGAGGTGAACCATTCAAATGATCAAGCTTCCTCCACGTGTATTTGCCATCCATGAGGTTAACACAATAGATCTGTGTGAGTGTTATTATCGTTGGCCATTATATTGTCATTGCACTAGTAGGCTGTATTGAATAATGTTTAGATAATACAATATTATTATATTATATTATAATATATTATATTATTATTATTCACCTGATTGGTCTGTCCATTGTCACCACAACCTCCAAATATGTACAAGTGCCCATTCAGAGAACAGCCGCATGAGCCGGACATCGAGGGCGGGATATCACCGGTCATGTTGTGCATTTCCCTTCAGAAAAATATAAAATATAAACACAAACTCGTAAACATAATTTGCTAGTAGTAGACCTAATGATTGTCATGTATAATAATAATAATACAAATAATAATAAGTATTATTATTATTATTATTTATATTAGTAGGCTATTATACAAAGGATTGTTTGAAATTTGAACATATTTACCATACACCTTGCACCAGGTCATATACCCAGAGTTCATGATTGGGTAGGAAAACTTCTTCATCAGCAACAGACTGCAGATATGCCACATATTCATTATATTATTGTATTGCACTTGACTTTCTTTTCTAAGAATTATTTACTTGTACTTAGATGTTGTGCACATTGTTATACAATGTTATAAATAATAATAATAATAATAATAATTAGTATTATTATTATTTTTATTATATTATTATTTTTATAATAATAATAATAATAATAATAATAATAATAATTATTATTATTATTATTATTAGTAGTAGTAGTAGTAGTAGTAGTAGAGGTAGTAAAGGACTCCCAACTTTCACATTCTTTACAACTGTCTAGATGACAG
>JAODUH010000015.1:1318880-1345963 GCA_027564835.1 Typhlichthys subterraneus | reverse complement strand
CAGGTACAGTATGCATTATGGATATATTTCACAGTAACATAACATGTACCCAACTGTACTGCTAGATTGTCATCAGTAGGCTACAGTAATCATCAGTATTGTCTGATTTAGTCTGGAACAGGCAAACACCCTCCGCGAAGTCCAGGCCATGAAGAGGTTAAATCCACATGCAAATATTATTCAGCTGCATGAACTGATATTGTAAGTAGGCTCCTGCAGCATTGTTTGCTAAATGTGTTAGTGAAATACATAATCCACTCATTCAATAAATAGGCTTTGGCTATGTAAAATGTGTACTTTTTTTTTTGTGTTTCAGTGACAAAGACACTGGAAACCTGTCACTGATTTGTGAACTGATGGAAATGAACATCTTTGAGTTTATTCAAGGTGCGTTTGCAGTAATACTTGGTTTATAATCATAGGAAGAATGGCCTGGTCATAATTAAACAATCAGTAGTTTAAAATGTAACATAATGCATCAATATACAGTAGTATACAATATTAATATAGTAGAAATAGAAAAGGCTCATTGTCTATCGCTTGCAGGAAGACAAAGCCCTCTACCTGAGAGTACAGTCAGGCACTATATGTACCAGCTTTGTAAGTCACTGGACCATATGCACAGGTAGGTGTGTGTGTAGGGAGGATACTGTGAAATATTGCATAGAAAACACACATAAAATCCATCTACCTTCTTTATTCAAGATGTGGGATCTTTCACAGAGATGTCAAGCCTGAAAACATTTTAATTAAGGTGAGCTTATATTATTAAGATATATTTTTAATTTATATAACATTAGTGTGTGAGCACATGTATACACACACATTCTAGATAAAATGTATTCACGCACGCGCAGACACAAACTTCTGCCCATGTCATGTTATACTAATACGGTTTCAGCAAGACGTTCTGAAGCTCGGCGATTTTGGCTCATGTAGGAGTGTGTACTCGAAGCCCCCCCACACAGAGTACATATCCACGCGCTGGTACAGAGCCCCAGAATGCCTCCTCACTGACGGATACTACAGCTTAAAGATGGACGTGTGGAGCGCTGGCTGTGTCTTCTTTGAGATCATGAGGTAGCTGTGTGTTCCCCCATAGAATAACAGACATGTTAGGGCCGGCTTATTGTAACTTACAAACAGAATATAAAATAATAAAATGTAACTTCCAAGCCCTAGACTAGAAAACATTGAAATTTTGTTCACATTTTTGGAAATTGTAGTTATGTCAGTGAATATTTGTCTATTCATTTGTGATAGCACAATTAATTGCTATTAAAAGGTAAACATTCCACTAGTATTGAACAGTTCACACATTAGAGCTCTGTGTAGGAAGTAGAGAGGAATACATACCCATAATATGCAGGAGAGGCATGTCCAAGTTCATAAACACTGGCTTGAACTACAAGGGCAATTTCATACAGTTTGAGGAATTCACCTTTAAAGAGCTTTGTCAGAAAAATCAGAAAAATCATTAATATAATGCATATATTAAATATTTCAGCCTTAACCCTCTGTTCCCTGGATCCAACGAATTGGACCAGGTTGCCAAGATTCATGACATCCTGGGAACGCCTGAAAAGAGTCTCCTTCAGAAGTTCAAGCAGTGAGCTCCCCACACACACACACACTTTATTTCTCCAGATCTTCCTCGAGAAGAAACACATTAATTCTCTGCTGAACAAGACATCGAGAGAGCTTTGTTTTGCAGGTCACGGGCGATGCGATTCGACTTCCCTCCAAAGAAAGGCAGTGGCATCTCCCGGCTGTTACCCAGTTGCCCGGCCCCAGCCTTGTCACTGTTGTATCAGATGCTTGCCTATGACCCAGATGAACGCATCAGTGCGGAAACATCCCTGCAGCACACTTACTTCAGAGAAATCAGGTGGACAGCTCAATAACATTGGCGTAATTGGGCGACAGTGGCTCAGTGGGTAGTGGGACAACAGGCGATCCCAGAAGTCGCTGGTTCCAGCCAGGCTAACTAAAAGTGTCGAGGTGTCCTTGAGCAAGATGCCTAACCCTAACGGCTCCCTGTGGCTGGTCGCACCGCATGGCAGCAATCACCATGGCATCAGTGTATGAATGTGTGCGCGAATGGGTGAATGTGAGGTGATCCTGTTGTACAGGGTGGCCGGACGGCTAGAAAAGCGCTATATAAATGCCGTCCATTTACATTGGGTTCATATGCGACACAGATTTCACATTCGATATGATGTAATTAATCTTGCTGTTCCCGTCTCCTCGACATCAGGATGGCAGAGAGGAGAGCGGGGAACCTTTTGAGGTCTATTGGGACAGTCGAAGGAAGCGGGAATTGCGGGACACCTAATTCTCTAGACCAGATATGGCGCCTGGCAAGACATGGCCGACAAGCGAGAGGAAGGCATATGAGACAGACGCCATTACTCAGTGTAAGTTGCTTGCTTATATACACTGCCTGGCCAAAACAGAAGTTTGAGGCAGTGTTATGATCTGGGGTTACTTCATTTGGTCAGGTTCTAGGCTCACCAACGTTGCAGTACAATGAATGCCCTGAATGCCCATTTTAGGGATAAGCAATCATAAGCAATCATTTCCCCACATTAATAGAGTTCTCGCATTGCCCGCTTTTCCCTCTGTGCAGCACAACATAAAGCACCTAGCAGAACCGCTGATGAAGCGGAACGTGCCTCACTACGCAGCAGAGCTGCCTAAGCTCAACATGGCGTTGCCTGGCCCTCAAATCCCCTACCCAGTCTCCACCATGCCTCCTCTGACCCACCGGGGCTCCCTGCCAGCCATCGCACTTCGCAAGAATTGCCACTCACGGCTGGCCAAGGTAAACTACCTCAGGAGGAGGAGACCTTTTAGCACACTACTCTACCAATCACAGATATCTCTCTCTCTCTCGCTCTCAGCTGCAAGTCTAGACCAAACGAGCACCTATGTACGTACTTATATGTACTGTACGTTGTCTTATAGGGGGTGTAATTTGACATTCGGGATGCATTTCCTTTCTTTGCAGCCTAGGGATGACTCTCACCGCTCAGCATTCAAGACCTACTACATGCCCCCTCTTGATAGAAAACACGGGGGCTACTGACTGACAGCCCCAGCCTTCGTCCTAAGAAGCAAGACATACAGTGGTGAGGGCAGATGTGAAGAGGATGCCGTTTACAACTCTGCTGCTGCTGCTTTTCTGGACACTAATGCAACAAGTTGGAAGAATAAAGTAATAGAGACCTCAATGCTTCACTGCTGTGACTAGAATAAAATGTAACCAATTATGTCAAATGTTTGAGATTTAGTACCTAGTTGGTTATTTTGTTTACAGTTGCATAGAGCTTGTGGTACAAGCCAAACAAGAGGAATTAATGTTTAACATCTCAATAGCTCTTTAACCGTACTACATTCATCACATTAAAATATAGGCCTATGTAAGTAGTTTCATATTTGAAATAAAAACTATACATGTTTGTAATGTTTTGGTCCACATGTGTGTGATTAAATGTAATTTACCTTCCAAAAATGCACCTACCCAAGACGACGTCTTTACCGGAAAATGTAAATATTGTATATATTAAAATGTTATGTCATGTTTGAATACAAATGATGGTTAGTATGCAGTATGCCATCCTTTTAGGTATTAAGAGTCAATCTAACATGCTTTTTCTTTTAACCCCAAAAATAAAATGTTTTAGTATATTGGACCAGTTCTTTCTGTAAGTTGACACAAAAATATTGTTGAGAAGATATGACAATAGGATTTTTTAATGAATAAAATTGTGAAATGTAAATGGTATCCACATTAATCAAAAATATATAAGCTTGACCATCCTTCTGTCTCCAAGTAAGTGTTTCATTGCGCTCTTCATAGCATCAACAATGATTGGTGGTCACAAAGAAAAAGAAACAACAACCTAGCAGTGTTGAAGGGGTAGGGAAAGCCCTGCGAGCTGTTATTTGTAGATTTACTATGCAATATACCAAGCAGTTACGTTCTCTTGCTTCCCAAGGCCGCGTTCAGACACAACTTCTTTTTGGAAGCTGTCGGCCTCTTTTTTTACATTTTAACCCTATGGAGTGGACCGTGTTATTTAAAGTGCCATGTGCGCTAAAGTAAAACGCTGCCGGAGGCACTTTTTTCAGCATCTCTTCAGTTGAAAAAGCCCCAACGTAGATATCGCCCTACATCATCCGTTTTGACCAATCACAAGCGCCACACAGTGTTTCCCATAATCGTTTCAGCCGCTTTTTTATCCTACATGAAAAATGCCCAGGCCAGCGCTTTTATATCATAAAAATAAGTTGGGTCTGAACACAGCCTAATGCAACCTTGTAGCAGAAAATGAAAAGGTTTTCATAAGCAGGGTGTGATCTGTAATCATCATGAGACCATCCTGATCTTCTCATTTATCATTTGTTACGTTCAATAAACTTGAAACTATCCTGACCCGAAAGCCTCGTCCAAAACCGGGAGGAATTGGGTATTAGATTTGATGAAGCTACATGTAAAATAATAATATGCTGCATTTATAAAAAACACAGCAATTTGTTGTGTATCCCACCCACAAAACTAAAGCTATCTAAATGTCTGGGCATGCTCTGTAGATGTCAATGTTATTAGCAGTTAATAATTCAATCATCAGAACAACAACAAACTAGATTCAGATTTGTTTTAAACACAGGTGCTTGCTTTTGTGAGTAACCTACTCACTACAGTAAATGGATTAACAGTTTAGCCCGGTTATGTTCTCAGTGTTTTCTATCGACAGAGTCAAACTCAGTTATGAGCTTAGGACAGTCCGGATGGTCTGTCACAAGGCAATCGGCAATCAGGTTGAGGAAAGCCTTACGAGAGTCAACCATTTATTTCCAACAATTACATTTCCTGAGCTTAATTTATTTATTAAATTGTAAAAAGTCTGTGCGCGCGCATATATATATATTTTTTTTTTTATTCTAGAACTATACATTTGGGTAAACATTGAACCAAAAGAAAAGTACAGAAAACTGTATTCAAGATTATTTAATATTATATGTATACTTTAGGCTTTAGAAATATAACTATCAATGCCGAAACGTCCACTGGAGTAATGGTCGTTTGCTTAGGCCCCCCATCAAATCGATGAATTACAATATACACATTATGATACAGAGCAGATTTGAATCTGATATAATATAAATGCTCATTAGATAAAGTTTTTAATAGTCTCAACGTTTTCCTCACCTACTGTATTAGACGTCTGTGAGTTCTGAGCACACCCAAATATGTAAAGCCATTTTCTAATAAACTAATTTAAGTGCAAACAATTTTTTCCTCTCTCTTTAAAAAGACTAGGATTGCAGCATCCAGGCTTACAGATTCTGGTTTCATAAGTGAGGGTGTTAAAGCCAAGTGCAACAAGGCAGTCCTCAACCCTCGTTTCCAATATAATAGTTATAAAAACAAGCAACAAAATCAGTGCAAAATCATTGATGGGGAGATTCTACTCAAAGACAAGTGGTTGAATGGGGATGGTTGTGCATGCTTAAGATGCCCACACGCTTGGTTAGAAAAGGACAGTTCAGACAGTTCAGCCAATAATTCTATTTTAGTCAGTGATGCTTAGCCTGGGAAACTGGGCTAGGTTTAAAAAAGGAAAATAAAAGATTATGGAACATGAACAAACTATCCTTTTAATCACAAGCCTCATTTTACTGCTTTGCATCTAACAATGCCAAACTTAAATTCCAAAACGTGGTGCAATGGAGAGGGGTCTTGAGTGTATTTAGTAAATGTTCCAAAATTGCACCACACCCTTTCTTTAACATTCATCCCCTATTGAGTGGTAAACAAAATATAGTTAAAAGAAAATATTTAAAAAAATTAAAAATAAAATGAACCAAGAGGGGTGTTTGGGAATGAGGGGGGGGGGGGGGGTGAAAGAAAAGGAAAAGAAAACTTGCAATGCTTGCAGGGTGAAGAGCAGCAGCCCACTCTTAGTTGCGGGGTTCTTTAGCAGCAGATATACTGTGGCTATACTACTGTTCCACTGGGAGAGCTGGCTTGGTTTTGGGATGACAATAAACCCTGGAAGAGGAAAACAAGGAAAGTTGCATTGGGAAAGTTCACAAAGCCGAAAAGAAAAAAAAAGAGAAAAGAAAGAAGAACCGTCAAGCAACAAATAAATCGTTAAGTTAGCCTCTAGCGTCCTGCAAGCATCCCTGCATTTAATGAAAGTCGCAGAAGTCAAAGTGGCTGCTGTGAATGTAGAGAGGGCAAAGCTCATACTGTCTTTGAGAGGACTGCTTCATGGAGGCACTTGTACGTCCTGGCTGTCCAGACTGATGCCTACTCCACACACACATATTTCTATGTGGTTTTGCCTTTCATCCACACAAACCGTGTACACGATCACTAAATGCATTCCAGGGTGAATATATATTTTTTTAATTCACATGTAGATGGGACAAACTGAGTTTTTGGCTTTTAACACAGTTTTCTCTATTGTTTGATGTCAGAGTGTGTGCAGTTAAATCCTTTGTTGACATAAGGTGCTTTTGTTCACAGGCTTGAAAGCATGCAATCAGGATCCAAAATTAACTTTTTGAGTCACCGGCCAAGGTTGGCTGGTAGAGCAAAAAATAAATTAATCTACCCACCAAGCTTTTTTTTTTTAACCTGTCAAAATAATACATTGTAATTTTCCTGTCACATAACAGTAGCCTACTGTATTAACTATGTTTTAGTATTTCATTGGGATACTAACTACATGAAAGCACAACTCATCACCACACCATAGTGATGTAGGCCTATCTACTCCTAATATAGTCTACAAACCTCCACTTGTCACATAACAACTTATTTGCACTGCTTTGTCATCGGGTTTTCATGTTTGAAAGGTAAAGGTTGGCTTATTCCCTTTGAATATTGACACTGACTGCACGTATTTAGCCTGACTGTATAGCACGTAGGGCTGGCTGGAATCTATTCACATTTTAACTGCTACCCAACTGTACCGTTTTTATACCTTACTCTCTGTAATAACACAAAAAAGGTACAACGTGTCTGTGGTCGTCTCGGCTATTTCTGTATACGAGCCCATATGCGAGTGCCACTGCTTAATTTGTGATATTTTTACCTACTACCTATTCATGCAAAAAACTATTTCACAAGTAGGAGGTTGGTGTAACTAAGATATTCACTAAAATGTAATTTTTTTATATGCCTTGAATATTAACTAACACTTCTTCAAAACAGATTCAAACTCATGATTTAGACAACAGATATTTCTTCCTGGTTGTTACTCAGACATGCATAAATACCACCCTTGCTCTCTCTGATTGGCTATTTCTGCTTACTTGTCATGAAATTAACAGATGATAGGTTTAAAATATGTCAGAGAGCCAATCTGAGAGAGTAGGGGCGTGTATTCACTGATAATGTGTGTGTCAAACTCAACACAGGCGACAGCGGTAGAGGGAAACACACTCAGTATTTGCCTATTTTAGTTAAAACTAAAAGCTAAAATCTACCCACATTTGGCGCTTGGCGGGTGTTAATTTTGGGCCCTGCATGCAATTGCATTTTCATGGAGAGAGATTTTTTCTTTCTTATAGTGTTGTATGGACAGGACTTATATTTTCGAAGCAGGAAATTCCACCTTTAAAAATGTATCCGTGTACGTGTGGACTAGGCATCAATTTCCATCTGTAAGAGTGATGCAGGGACTATATACACTATATAGTGCCTACTTACGCAGATCCTCTCAAACACAAACAATATGTACGTACACACAAAATGCATACACATATTTTAAGATAGAAGCATTTGGCACAGGGAATGCAGAGGTTTGCATACAGAGCCCTTGCATAAAAGCTGACAGAAAGGTGTGTGCAGATGACCAGACAAGACAAATGTCTTGGTTATGGCTAAGATATGGGGAAAATTACAATTCTTATTCTAGGTCTGTATAAAGACAACTTAGCTTATATCCTCTTAGTATTAATGGCTGTCTATAAAACCTAGGCCGGATAGGTTTTGCATTGCCAAGCAGATGTACATAACATTTTACACGTTACTTGTTCAGTTTACTACTTTTGCCTTACTTAAGTGTATGTCTACCTTAAATGCAGCTCCATAACACCCACAGTTTGTTGTTAAGGGTTTCCGCATACGCTTTATGGACTTACATTCCCCACAAAATAATTCTGACACCTAAAAAAAGATGACACCGGCACTCGCTGGCCTTGAATTCCACACAGTTTGCCACATTAAAATGAACTTACCACTTTGCCTGGCCTTGCCCATGTGCAAATAAATCCCTCCTGACAAGCAGTCACTAAGCAGTCCTCTAAAAATATGAGTACAGTCAGTCTCTCGTGTGCTATCTTTTTACAGATGAGGGGCTCGAGGAGGGGCACGTCCTCCATGCGCGGGCACAGCAGCGTGCCCAGCGTCTTTGCGGGGTCCGTTTTGGTTTTGGTCAGCAGGTTGAGCTTGTCACTGCTCTTGCTGCTGATGTGGCCCATGCTGTGGTTGCGCTTGTGGTCCTTTTCGTGGTGCCGCTCCTTGCGGTCGTGCAGCGACAGCGTGGCAAACTTGCTGACGCCCGTGGCGATGGCACTGTCCATGATGCCGACGCCGCCGGCCTTGTTGTTGGCCGTGGCGACGGTGGGGGTGACGGTTGTGGCCGCCGTGGCGACAGAGGGGGCGGCGGCGGCGGTGCCACCGCCCGCCGAGTGCGGCAGGCTGTTGGAGCGTGGCAACGTCGCCGAGAGGGAGTTGGCGGCGGGCGTGTTGCCGCTGCTGTTGTTGCCATTGGTAGCGTTACTACTAGGGGCGTTCGTCACCGCGGGAGCCCCCGCCGGGGGGGCGAGGGGGGCGGTGGTGGCGTTCATGACGTTGGTGTTTGTCCGCGTCCGTGAGAGGGGCAGGTGGGGGAAGAGGATGTCCTCGGTCAGGTCCCACAGGCACAGCTGGGTGTCCTGGCCCACCGAGCCGAAGCGGTAGGTCACACTCACGGGCCGGCTGTCCGTGGAGTTGCGCTTGGACAGGCGCGACTGCGTGCTGTCGGCGCGGTCGCGGCCAAAGTGGATCATCTGGTCCTGGAAGTCGTCGTCGCTGCCGCTGAACTCCATGGGGTCGCTCTCCTCCACGCTGGTGGTGTAGTGGTCGAACGCCACCACGCTCACCCACGACTTGTGGCCGTGGCCCCGCGCGATCACCCGGCAGTCCAGGAACGACCACACAGTCACCAGATCGTCCTCGCCGCCCGCCACAATGTACTTCCCGTCGGGGCTCCAGCACACACACAGCAGGCCGCCAAAGTAGCTCTTCATGGTGCCGTGGAGCTCCACCGCGTCGAAGTTGAACACGCGCAGGAAGCCGTCCTGGCTCACGCACGCCAGGAACTTCCCGTCGGGCGAGAAGGCGAACTCGTGCAGCGCGCCCTCGCCCACCGTCCACTTGAGCAGGGGGTTGCGCGTGGACTTGCTCTTACACGTGTGCACGGAGTAGCTCTCGCCCTGCTTGAGCAGCTGGTAGTGTGGCGCGGCCGTGCCGCACGTGTGCTCCACGTTGTACAGGTACATGCTGCCACTGGCGTGGCCCATCAGGAACAGGCTCTCCGAGCCTGGCACCCATTTCACGCACGTTACGCGCGACTTGTCTATGAGTCTCTAGGGGGGCGGGGCCGGAGGGGAAATGTGGCAGTGTGCCGTGGTGTGGAGGGGTGGGGTGGGTGGGTGAGGGGAGGGAGGGAGCAGGGAGAAAGGGGGAACAGCGTCAAATACAATAAAACAATAGGAAGTTAAGAACGATATGATTCTAAATACATTGGTTGACACTATAATACAAACTAATAAAGACAAAAAGACCGATATGATTGATTAGTGGGAAATAACCGAAATAGAACAAGCTAATAAACAATATGGCAACATAACGGATATCTTACTGAAATACAAATACAGGTGAACCTTTGATATCTGCCTCATAGCACCAATAGCATCAGTAACAGACACATTCCTAGACTGTGTTATAGCACCCCCATTAAAGTCCGTCTCAGCTCACTGTTTATGTTTCTAAGATAGTCTGAGACTAGTTTCCAGACAACCAACTCAATCTTTGTAACATAGATTTCAGCCAGCAGTATTTCTGACATAAATTGAACAGTGTACCTTTATTGATAACAATTTCAAAAACAGAATCCATTTTTCACCTAACCGTAGACTTACTTCCTCATTGAAGAGTTTGCTGGTCTCCTTCTTGATAGGGTCGATGAGCTGCACCTGCCCGGCCGAGAAACCCACCAGCAAGGACACGCTCTCTGCTGTGGCCGTCAGGTGGTTAAAGTCATGACACGTGGGCTGCGTTCCCTTGTAGATACGCTTATCTATGGGCTTGCTCAGGTCGGCAGCCTGTTAAGACAATTGCATGCAACTTAATGTGGTAGGTGCTGACATATACAGGCCTTTATCTCCAAAGCAATGGAGTCTGAGGTTAGAGCAAAGTCACAGATAAAATATAATATGGACACAGTGAAGCAGCTAGCCTTCTCTTCAACCAATTTTCTCTTAACATGCAATCCAAGTGCCTTTTCTCAGTAAACTAAACATGTAACCAATAGCAATCATCAAACTGTTAAAGCCTACAGAGGTTTTAGCATGTTTACCGGCTACAAACTCTGCATTCTTAATGTACTATATTGCTGGGTCACTTTGAAAAAGGCATCTGACAACCAATGAACGTAGACTACATGTGATTTTGCAAGACTATAGGATGTGACAGCTTATGTAAAAGACGGCTGACAATGGCTGACAAGTCTGGAACTCTCACTAGGATCCCTAGTGATGACTCAGGGATTCCTCCAAGCACAAGAATTTATGAGCAAAAGCAAATATCCCATTCTATTTAACACCTGTTGCCATGCAGATGACCCAACATCTTTGAAAAAGCAAGCAGATTATCAAACATATCCTCTAAATGTTTTTATAAGGAGAGGTAAAATGACTGAGCATTACAGGAACAAATACACTTTCATCAATTTGTTGCAAACCGATGCACTTTTTACCCTTGCACAACTACCTTTTAGCCCAAATAGATTTAGGCTAACGTGTTCGATTTTAGATAGCCTACGTACTACAAGTTCTCCCTGCTAAAAGGCTGATTTGAGTCCAGATAGGTAATCCGACTGTCTGGAACTCCGGGCAATGAACATCACCATCACTGCGTCATCGACCGACACCTGTCAATCACTGGCCGTAAACAGGTGTAGTCTGCACTTTCCATCAGATTTCAGAGAAGATTCGCTACGTCGGTCTGAAATAACACGACCACGTCCTGCACTGTAGCGCATCGCAACTAGATATCCCACCCAGCGAAACTACAGGAAGACTTATGGTGTGTGTGTGTGCGTGTGTGTGTAGACAAAATCTAACTCCCCCCCCCCTTCCCCGAACCCCCGAGCTAGCTGGTTACGTTACGTTAGCCACTGGACGAGCTAGCTCCTAGCTCCAAGCTAACACAGGCAGTCAATTAATTTCAAAGTCAAGCACCTGCCAAACTTGAGCGATAATCGGACCGTGTCTGTACTTAACCGCAGTTGAGATGGCGGTCATGTCATTTCACAGCGACGCCGTACTGTTCGCTGACATTAGCAGCGAGGAAGTTAGCTTGCTACCTTTCGGACGCCTTTGTAGATGTAGAAGTAGAGCTCACGGCCCACGTTGAAACAGATTCTGTCGCCGTTGCCCGACTGGTCGTTGACGTTCACGAAGGAGACTTTGACGGGATTGGAACCTTGCGAGTTGAAAGGCACCCTGTTGGGACGACTGTATTCGGAGTGAGTGAGGAGTTTGTAGACACCTTCCCGGGTGGTGAATTGAGTTTTAATTTCGTTCATCTCCTTCCCTCCTCCCTCCGCCGCCATCTTTGAAATTAACATTCATCCTTTCCTCAAGTCCGGATCTTACGCAGAGAGCATGCACTAGCCAGTCGTAGTGCCGGAATTGGTCTCTTGCCAAAAGTTTTATTTTGCCTACACACTGTAGTCATTTTTTGCCTATATTAATCAAATACTGCTAATTAAAATGATGCAATATGGATTGTTTTTGCTAATAAACATGCGCATGAGCATGTTTGTTTCTAGTATAAACTGCAGGTAATATACTGTTTTCGGCAGGGTGGACAAATACGGCACAACGTACGTCCCCTACCAGTCTCTGTGGATTAATTGAAGAGAAACTGTTGGCAGCGCTGTGGTTTAGTCAGCACTATCAAGTTAACAACTTTGGCCAATTATTGTTAACATTTTAACAATGTCTCGGTTTGTAAATAACGTTTATATATTTTCATTCTTTTTTTTTTTTTTTTTTTTGCTAGGCAAGATCTTGCATCACACCAGACACTTGTTACACATAGTTAAATATGACTAACGTATTTACACTATATAGGCACTAATTGATTTTACACATGCTTTTACGTCATTAGAGCTACATGAGAAACCGATATGCCATTCAGAAGGAGACGACATTTAATTCCAGGTACCATAATGTGTCATGTTTGAATACATGTGCCACATACTTTATTTTCTATATGTTTTAGTTTTGTTTCTGTGCAATATTTTGCTATGAATGTGTTAAATTGCACTAATCTGCTCACAATTATGTTTTTTTATATAGTTCACACTGCTGGACGTGCCACTGACAATGTGGAAAAGCTTTCTTTCAAATACATGGTGAGAATATACACAAGGCCTGTTCACAACTAGTCATTATGAAAAAGATTCACTGTTTTGAAGGTGGAATCTAAGTTTTGTGTTTGTGTGCGTGCTGTGTGCGTTTCTCCCAGGAGATGTGTAAAGTGGAGTCAAGCACAGATTCAGAGTCAGACATCAGTCCAAGGTGGTCAGACACCAGCACCATGGTATTGAGTTTATTATATGAAAATGCACATACAGTAATAAAATTAGATATTGCTAATACAGTCAAGTCCTCTTCATTAAGTGGTTCTAGACTTAGCTAGAAGTTGAATACATATCCCTAAAAGGTGCATGCACACATTCCATTACACTCCACATGCGTAAATGTTAGTGTTAACTTTTACTGACAGACTTAAATTAGTGTGGCCAGGAAGGTGTCTGCATACAAATGCTAAATTAAGAGATACCCTTTCTAATATTATGAGGGTTGGTGAACATTACAAATGGCCACATGAAGGCCACCTTTTTATAGTGCTGCTGATTGAACGTCATATTGTTCAAACGTTGCTTTCTTATTGCATATAACCACTAGTCCTGCTAGATAACAAGTGCCATTTAGTGACTTATTGAAGGATTCATGCATTTTTAAAGGTCACCCATAGGAATAGAAATGTTTTGATATCATGTAGTTTAGCAAAACCTCAGTTCAGATCTGGCCACAGGTGTGACATTGCAACAAATCAATCTGACCTATACCTATGGAATGTGTTTAAAAAGGGTAAAAAAGACAGTTTAAAACAAATGGGGCCACAGATGTTTCATATTGCAGGTCTTAATTCCAAAGTACTACCTTGTGAGAACGTAACCAACAACCCTGCTTTAAATTCCTGTCTGTCTCTAGGGATGTGCGAGCAGTACACCAGAGAGCAGACCTGTACTAAAGACCCCGCCCTTGTCCCACAAGCCAGCAGTGCTGCACCACTCTCTGGTTAGCGTTTGCCCGTCCGCCCCACCGACTTCCATGCAGCAGAACATTCCGGCATAACCGTGTGTGTTTGTGTTGTTCCAGTTTTTGGACCCGTACGACGGCAGCTCAGAGGACTCTGATGTGTCCAGCAACACAGCAGGCCTCCCCAGCAGGAGGTCAAGGCTGCAGGGACCAGCAGCAGCAGGAGGAGGCGTAGGCGGTCGCTTCCTGGCCCGCAACAAGCGTCTGCTCCTCCACCACCACCCCCCCGCCGCGGCAGAACACCAGCGACCCGCGGACGTGCAGATGGCGTCCGGCAGTGAGCCGGAGCTGTGGCCGTGCGACCCGGACGCGGCGTCGTCGGTCAGCGACCGCAGCGCCTGCAGGGACCCCGTGGGGCAGGAGGACTCGTCTGTGCGCCACGCGACCTCCGCGCACGACGATTCCGGCGTGCACACCACCACCACCCGATCGTGCACGCCGGCGTCAGCCACCCCGATGAAGGAACAGCCGGACAGCTCCTCGGAGAGGTTCTCCAGCTCCTGCGACACGGGCTACACCCACAAGAGGAAGCTGAGCGGTGCTGACGCTCTGGAGCCGGGGCGAAGGAAGAGGCAGTGTGTGGCCAACATGGAGGACGAGCAACATGTAGGGGGCTCGCTCTCTTGAGTGTGGCAGGACAGCTGTCGTTACATTATTGCGCTGTCTGACTGGTAACTGCCAGCTCTAGCCATTCGTGACATCACTTCTGAGGCTTTGTTGTCGCAGACATCTTTGACTTTGCTCTATGCACTTTAGTTAATATAGGGCCTGAGTATTAAGTTCACTCACACAGATGGACATCCTTTCTACCTCAGATTCCACACAAGGCATCATTATATACATAATGCAATGATTTCCATGTTTTTTGCAAATAAGATTTGATTTACTGTTTTGTAAATGGAGTAGGCTGAACCTATACGCACTAGTTATGTTGCTGTGTCCTATGTAAAATGCAGATTATACGAATGTATTAAAATGACTTGTTCTAACACAAGTAAATAAGTTTGTACCTTTATTAGTATCTTACACTATTATTCTTGCATACACCGTGCCTACTTGATGTTTGAGGCATTTATTTTTCATGCAAGATTACTGAATTCCAGAAATTTTTTAATTTTAACTGACTGAATCTTTCTATAAGTGTGCATATATAGTGTATGCTATTCTGTTGCACTAACATGCAGTTTCTTACATAAAATATGTTAAGTTGAATACAGTAGGATGTGTTATTTGACCAAATCACATATGGTCTCCTTGAGACCCTGTTCTATTAATGGAGCATCATTCCAAAATGTTATGTAGTTATCAAATGCCTAAAACGGCAAATTGTTTACAGTAACCTGATAGTGCAGGATGATGCCATGTACAAGCTGTTATTGCAGCTAAAGCAGCCCAACTGCCCGTTCACAACTCCAGTCAGGTGACTCTGTTTGAGGTAATCTTGGCTGGGCCTTGCTGCAGTGCATTTTAATGCTGCATGTCCGGCGGTTGGTTGATGCGATAGTTCTATGGTTTTGTTGCTCGTTGGATTCTGCAGCTGGCTGGGAGATGTACCAAAACTTGTTCTCTAAAAGCCTGCCTGAGCATGTCTAACAACTTCAGGAAATTGATCACATTTTCCCCCATTATTGCCAAACTGTTTGCTAGAACTAGAAGAAAATGGAAATCTCAAATAGCCATGAAACATGTTATCTCAAAATAAATGTTGAAAGTTACTAGCGTTTAAACAAACTTCGGTTTAGTTAGATTTACATCCTCTTGCCGCAGTTTCTAGGTGACAAATACAGCAAGTACACTACATGGCCTCATTTTAGTTTTCAGCCTACTGAAAACACTAGTATTAAATTGTATAAATTTGAGGATTCAATCGTTTTACTTCCATCAAGCTTTATTCAGTCATTAAAACATTCAGGTTCCTTAATAAAAAACACTTTGATTACTTTCACAATTCCCCCTTCAAATTCTCTCCTGTTCACAAACCAACCAACGACATTCCTCAGACCTTCGAAGAAACTTCCCAAGAGTGACTGAAGCACAATACACAATTAAAAAGGTCCTCAACCATTACCAACTACATTTATAGTTTTTGGAATGCAGTAGACTACAATTGACTTATGACTAAGCTAATTGGATAAGCAATAGCAGTGATTAAGCATGCAGTACAATATCGTTAAGGAATGTTCTACTCTGTGCACAAGACAGCAACGCCACGCTCGTAGAAGTTGTGCGGGTCTTCTTTGGTAGCGATGTCAAAGTCCACGGTGAAGATCAGGTCTGACCTGGTGAAGTTCAGGTACACGGGCAGAGTCACCTGGAAAGAGGGGAGAGAGAATTAGGCGTTGTCCCTAGTGGAACCAGCTGGACACCCCCAATGTGACCATAACCAGGGCAATAGAAGCGTTTGCTGTTACCATGTGTCTCTTCTCAGCGCTGCACTGCTTGATCCAGCGGAGCTGGGTGAGGGGCAGCTCAGTGGAGATGGCCGTGGACAGAGACAGCTTGTTGTTTCCGCAAGTTGCGCCCTGCAGTGTTAAACCTGGACGAGCCACGTGGAACATAAACAAACAGAGCTGTTTACATTTCAGCTGAAAACAGAGCCCACGGTGCAGTTTACATTAGATCACACAGACTGACGCTGGAGGTAAGTGCTCATATTACCAAGCCTCACTTGATCGCATGAACACACTCATGTTAATGTCAAATATAACCCTACTGCAGCCTCCAGCCATGACTACAAACAGGCGCGCTCTGTGGCTGCTGACCTTTGATGCCGAAGCTGCAGGCATCGAGCGCGGCTCCCTGGGCGTTGGTCACGTTGACCTCCAGGCACAGCTCTTCCAGAGACCAGCTGTTGGCCTGAGCCACATACTGGCGGGTGGCCGTGATGTAGGCCTCTGGTACAAACAGGCTGCCAAGGCACACGTGGATGTTCTGGATAGGGGGACAAAGAAAGGCTTTGAAAAAAGGAACACAAAGACACCAGGAGAAATAAACAAGCACTTATATCCATTTTCTGTCTGTATATTGCAGCTGTGAGATTTTGAGGTTGTATAGTGAGGGGAAGCGAAAGGCTGTTGCATTCTTACTTCTGAGAGACTTTGCTGAAATCAATAAGATCCATCGAAACAAGAACAAAACCTTGTACAGTGCATACTAATAGCAATTTCATGTTTCTTTAGGTGGAGGTGGAGGCAAAAATGTTTTAATAATATGAAAATTGCAAAAAAGCTAGTTTGGTGGCAATGTAACCATTAGAGAAAGCACGTTTTCGGTTTCCCTCCATATTCAAAATAAATTCTTGCCTTTAGCTCTTTGGCGCCCCCTGTGCTGGCTGCCTGAGAGATATTCTGCAGCTGTTTGATTCTCTCACTGAAGTCGGCCACCCATTGGATCACAGTCATGGACGCAGGGACCGTGTAGCGACACCAGCTGCGAGGGAGAATACCTGGGGAGATAGATGAACACAAAAGAGAGCAGGTGAACTACAGTAGCACATGGCACGCAGCGCACACAGGTGATTCAAGAACAGAGTATCAACAATAAGGATGAAAAGCAGGTACCCTTGACCATGTCGTTGATGAGCGTGCGCAGGTCATTGGTCTGCTTCTTCTTGCCCTCGCACACGTGCACCACGTCACTGAGATCCTGGCGGATCTCCTGCAACATTTTGCCTCCCATCTTCACCTCACGCTCAAAGAAGCGGAACAGTGGGTCCTGGGAAAAAGACATTTATTGTTGTGTATCGGAAGTGTTTTAGATCGCTACAGCGGAATATGAGGGCAGGCATGTCTTAGGTATAGTAAGTAATTAGAAAGTAAAGTAAAATAATTAGCCAAATTCAAAGTGAAATTCCCTTCAATGCCAGAGGTACTCCCTCAGAAACTCCGCCCCACACAAAAAATAAATAAATAAAAATGCATTGCAAATACTAGGATATTGTTGTGTAGTTTTTGCATAGCTTTTCTTGTAGCTGTACATAGCTGTGTGTTCCTATTTACATAGACGGTATTGTGTAGCAACACCTTCAGAACGCACAAAGAACGTTAAGCTAGCAGAGATATTTGGTGAATTTGACAAAAAGTGCGTTAGCTTACAATTGCTTATATCTTTATCTATAAAGCTCTTGGGTTTTGTAATATGAAAAAAAAAAAAAAAAAAATACATTTTTAGTTAGCAACCCATACGTAATTATAAAGTCAGTAAAAAAAAAAAGTATATTGGTGGGATAGTGTTCTACAGGACTACACATGTCATACTGCAAGACCAGTGGCGGGGCTTGGCAGTTGGGTTCATGTTAGATTCATAACGTTGAATTCTCTAAATAAATAAAATATATGGGTTTAAATGGACTGCTTTATTTTATTCATTTTAAATTTGAGGAGTGGTCCCACAACAGTAATTCCAAGTTAACAAGGAGGCATTGTTGTTGACCACTAATGTTCTCTCTTCGATCTTGTCCATTGTGTTGTTGTATACTTCAGCCACGCAATCTTACTTTTCTGCCTAAATCGAACACAACTAAACCTGACAGCCAACAGCTGCATCTCTCCACAAAATAAACAGAATTATTGCACACGTTCTGCAACGCGATATTGAGTCAATATATAGTTACCTTGATGTTCTCCACGGTGCGCTTGAGCGGGTTCACCGCCTGGGGGATGAGCTGCAGCCAGTTGCAGGCGGTGGTGTGGAGGATCCTCATCCAGGCCGGCTGGCCGTCCGACGAGGAGGGCGTACGCTGCTTCTTCTCCGTCTCGTAGGCCAGATCGTCCTCATCCTCCAACATCTGCATTTTCAGCATCTTACCCATCATGTCAGTGCCTGCGCAGGCCAGCGGGGGGAGCCAGTGAGCAGGGAGAGGTGGTAGGAGGGAGGAGGGCGGGGAGGGGGGGGGTTTAATAGTGGAGCAAGGAGATGGATGGATAGCATGGCATGGCATTGGAGCCGTGTTATCCAGCACTGTTGTTTGACACAGCAAGGAATCGTAACTGTTACAAGCAGGAGCAATACACACTCCAAGGAAAAAGGCTTCAGGCAAAACCGTGACTTGGTCGGAAACCATTCTGAACTCAAAATGAACATTGATAAAAACAACATTGTGCAGTGAAACCCTCAAATATTGGAAAATGTGATGCGGGGATAAACGGCAGAAACAAAACAACCAATGGCGGTGCAGTAGATGGGTCACACACTCTCTAGAAAGGGTAGCAGGGGACGGTGGATTGAGGGTGGGGTACTTTGGACCCAGCGGGTCAGTCCACCCTCCATGGCAGGGAAGGAGGGGGGGCGGGGCGGGAGGGAGAGGGGGGCGAGGCCAGGGAACTAGGAGGAGATGCTGGGGGGAGAGCGAGGAGGGGTGGGGGAGGGTCCCTGGAGCCCGATGACATGACTGATGTGAAATACAGCTGCTGGAGGGTGAGGAGACACATCTGTGCTTGGGCACAACACCTCCACACGTGGCAGGACATGGAATGAAGGAAGCCTTCTACCTTCACAGTCAGCCAGCTAGCTAGCCAGCTAGCTAGCTAGCTAGCTAGCTAGCCGGCCCACTCACACACAGACACAACACAGCAGTACTGTACAACACTACGGCACTGCAGGAGAGACATTACATAACAGACGAGATGAGACGGAACACTATATCCACAAATACACCGCCAACATCCTGCGGCTGAACCACGGGGAGGGAAGGGAATTAAGAAAGAAGGTTTTCCCGGCACGTGCGACATGGTTGAGCCGTACCTTGAGTGGTGAGAAGGACCTTTTCAGCGTTGCTAGGCAGCCCAAGCCAAGCTGGAGTCTGGGTGTCGGGAAGCAGCTCTACCCAGTGCATGAACTCCTCCCGTCTGGAAAATAAAACAGAAAACACAGGTAAAAACAAAGCAGGAATCTCCAGGCTGAGGAATGAATACAATAATCAAGTGCCAACATCTGCAGTTCATCGAATGGCCACTTGAGGCAGGCTGCAAAATGGAGACCTGACCCAAAGTCTCCAATGTTAAAATGTCTTGACTATACGGGGGGGACAAAAAAAACACAAAACAAAACATATTTACAGCCCGGTTTTGGTTTATAGTTCATGACAGCTGTAAAACAGTTAAACATATATTAGCCATACATGTATCCCATTATATTAAAAAAAGGGGGTGTTACAGGCAGAGTGAGGTACTGCAAATATGGCGACAGCCAGAGCCAGCACAGCGCGGCATTCCAACCCGTTGATGAGAAAAGCTATGTGTGACATCACGGAGGGTTTGCTCATTTATGTATACAGTCTAGGGGTAAAAACAACATTTTCCACCACATGACAGAACCCTCATTTAACCCAGGTAGCTGCTCACCGGATGCCGTCGGGCATCTTGATGTCTTTGTGTCCGTCCACCTTGAGAGCCAGCTTGAACTCGCTGTCGAAGCTGCTGGTGGTAAAGATCCGGTCCAGGAAGGTGTTGAGCAGGCGCTGGTCAAACTCGTTGTCGATGCGCCCGCCATAGATGGACTGGGCCATGAGTGTCTTCAAGGCAGCCCACGGAATCTTGTCCGGGGAGATGTTCTGACGACCCTGTACGGCAGGAGTTGGTGGAGACATTCATGTTATGAAGTTTCAAACACTAAAAGGAAGGAAGGGTGGGTCACTCTCGAGAACGCTTGCCAACTTCTAACTCAAATCAAAAACACCTCTCTCTTCAATGTCATAGGTGCTCCCTCAGATGCTCCACCCCACACATTGAAAATGCATTGCGAAGCCTAGAGTAATGTGGTTGTGAGTGGTGTTCGCCGCATTGTGTTCCTATTTACAGAGCCAGGGCAGGCACAGAACAGTATGCTATTTGGACTACAATGGGATTTCCACCCCAGCTCCACTGGGTAGAGAACATTGTGAGCCCAGAGTTCTTTAATAGGAGTGCAAGCCCTTCAGCATTGGTGCAGAATGGAATGGGGGGAAAAAACTACAACAAGAAGTATACGTTTCTGTAACGCTGGTTTTTAACAAAGTCAACGGGACACAAATCAAGGAATCTACTTTAAAACCACAACAGTGACATCCCACGGACGTCTTAAGTCCCTGGAAACATTTCGAGTTGGAAATATATGAAAGGGATTCCTAGGCAACCAAAGCCTGGAATGTAAACATGCTACCAATTTTTAGCTACAAAGCAAAATGGGCGACGAGCGCTCGCTCGCAGGGTGTCCTCCTGGCACTCACCTTAGCGGTGTCGTCCAGCCAGGTGTCCACCGTGTCGCAGGCCGAGCGCAGGTCGGACTCCCCGAACTCGTACTTCTTGGACCAGCCCAGCGGAGCGTAGCGCAGGCGCTCCTGGATGACAGCGTGGAACCAGGCCAGCAGGAAGTAGAGACGCGCGCGCTCGTTGGGGGACTGAGGAGAGAGAACTAACAGTTATTTTACAAGACAACAGGGCTGTGCAATTAATCACATTATAAAATCGTTATTCAATTATGGCTCCCAACACTTACAGAAACAATATAATCGAGAGAAAATGTATAATTTTGCACATTACGCTTTGCAAGTAAACTCTTAATTTGTCTTGTGTTCTGCATGACAGGGGCACACGCTCACTTTCTCCCCTCGCAGGGTTAAGAGTTGAAGGGGTTTTTTCTTTTTTAGATGCAGCAAATGCAGCATCTTTCCAAAGTCAAAGACTGATCATATTAAATAATCATGATTTCAATATTGACCAAAATAATAATCATCATTATTTTGTTGTATAATCGAGCAGCCATATTAGACAAAGCCCTTAACAGGACTAGAAACTATGGCTCATTAGAACATTATAATTTAAAACATTGTAAGGGGTTTTAAGTATTGCTCTGTTTAAAAATAAAAGCATCTTATTTTAAAAGTACCATAGACTAACAATAATGCAATTTCTGCCTCATGTGCCTCTTGCAGTACCTCCAAGCACCTGTAGGGGTTCCCAGTACTCCCATCTGGAAAGCCCTGCTCTACGCTACGCTACATAACACCACTGGCAGAATGAGTGGTAGAGAAGTGCTCTGGGTCACCTTGCACATGCGAGACACAGGAATGCTGCTGAAGGTCCTGAGCATGTTGGCCTTGACGCCGGGAGGAGGCTCGAACACGAAGATGCGCCCGGCACGCAGCAGGTTCACCGGCACCTGGAGGGATGTACATCGGCACTGGTGTCAGTAGCTGGAAACTAGCATAACCCCCCCCATATGACCAGAGTACTGTGTGTGTGTGTGTGTGTGTGTGTGTATATATATATATATATATATATAAAACATACACACACACTGTATAGACAGTAGCATACATAGGCATGACTAACAAGCTAACTACTGCGGGTTACCTTGGGGTTGATCTCCATGGTGAGGAACAGCCTGAAGCTGGCATGGGGCTGCATGGAGTGCAGCTTCTTCTCCAACTGCATGAGCCAGCCCGGGGCCAGGTGGACGTTCTCCAGCATCACCCACCTGCCGGACTTGACCGCGGTGTTGATGTCCCGGTCGGCCTTGTTGAAGCCCTCGGCAGAGCCTGTGGAGAGAGGAGGACTGGTCACGCCTATCCTCGCAACCTGCACCAAAGATACTGGAACACTAGCATGATGGCAGCGATCACTACAATGCTCAATGGAAGCAAAGATAAACACATCTGGGTTTTAAAGTGGGCGTGTCACCAGTCACATTTGGATGTGGAGGCCAATGTACACAGCATCCAGACATCCACACCCCGCCTTCCACTTCCCCAACTTCTCACCACACCGAATAGGTGGAGCACTCTCTGGCAGGAAACCTAAAAGGTAAGCCCCAGTGTTTTCCTTACCGATGGAGATGGAGGTGATGTGCTTGTTTTGATCCGTGGCCAGATCTCTGACCAGGCCGCTGGCATCGTACCCCGGCACTGAGCACATGAGTACCGGGGTGCTGGGCTTCACCTGGGGAAAAGGTGACACTTCGTTACGAGGGGTTTAGAATTAACTCCAGTAAGTATCCCGGTATAAAAACAACATTTTACCATAAATGTAGTTCTTACACCAGAACTACATTTCCCTAAATGCCTCGTCCTGGAGACGATTGCTTTGGTACCAAAGTAAATTGGAGACGTAGCTGTAATTCAGTAAAACAATCAACAGTTTTGCAAGCTGGATGTCAATGGAGGTAATATAACTGTTTAGGTACTTTATGACAAGTCCATTTTGAGATGTGTGAGAGCATGTAAGTGAGTGAGAGACACTACCTCATTGTCCACAATGTTGGCCAAGTCAAGCGGCTGCTCGATGATGTTCATAAAGGTCTCCCCAAGCACCTTGGAGACAAAGATGTGAGACATGGCCAGAAGACGGTCTGGACGGAAGGCCTGAATCAGCAACAGTTGATGCACGGCCTGGCCAATGGGAGCTGAGCAGGAAATCAGAAACATTTATTAAGAGGATGCATCATTGTAGCAAGTCATTACAACTACCACTGACGTTGTTGATATTTTTCACTATTAAATTACACAGTCATAATTCCTACAAAAGGTTATCAAGTAGGCTGTGTGGATACTGACAAGACTGTTTCTCCTCTGTCCACAGGTAGGGAACAGATAATTCCGGAGTGTTGCTCTCCATCCACATGAAGAATTGCTTCAAACACGCAAAACGCATAATTAGCATCACTGACACACAAACAAAATAGGCATAATAATGCAGAGTACATTCTTTGAATGGAAACGACAGCATTTAAAAGCACAACCTCCATTTAAACATTTAGCCGTTGGATGTACCAACACTGAATCTGCCAGGCAATGGGTGTGGTCTAACCTCGTCAGCCTGGACTTTGTCCACCAGGTCTTTGAAAGCGGGCAGGTGGCTGAGGCGGACCATGGACTCACACTGGTCTGTGGCCAAGTCCTTCACCTTGGGCAGCGACATGCCCGTCAGCACAATCTCTTTACCGCGCAGGAAGTGCTGGAACTCCACGTCGAATGAGGCCTCGCTGTGTGTGTGGACCACACGGTCAAAGATATTGGAATAATAGCAAGATGGAGCAGTGAAAAAAATGCAAAAATGGAACGCTTCTGGTCTCATAAGAGGGCGTGTCACTAACAACACTTTGCTGTGGAGGCGCTTAAACCTACCACGCATGGCCTGAAACAAAGTCAATTTACCTCAAAATAGTTGCTGCAGAAATGCTGTTGTGGCCTCAGATTGATCTTAGGTACTCGGGAATAAATGTTATATACTCAAAATAGCCTATAATGCCCCCAGAAAAAAGGAATGGGCAGTATTATGGTGAAATCCATGTACCTCCTTATTGACATACATGGAACACTGGGTCATTCTGGTCTGCATAAAGAGTGAAAAGTCCCGCTCCCGTCCAAAAACTAAATGCGGAGGTGCCATTGGTGGTTAGGAGTTCAAATAAAAACCATTCGAAGAAGAAAACTGAAAATAAAGCCGACGTTTATGTGCGCGTGTGTCTGTGTCTTACTTGGTCATGCCCTTGAGGTTGATCCGAGCGAGCAGCATGGCGAACGTGATGTGGTCCTGATGCAGCATGCCCCTGGCCACGCGGTTGAAGGCCACCTATGCAAGCGCACCACAGGACGACAGTCAACCGCACTGCGCTCAGTCACCCACAACGCAAAGCAGCAGCAGCAGAACGCCCTGGTTACCTGGAACAGGTCCTTGGTGATCAAGGAGAGCCGCTGGGTGTGGTCGCTGATGCCCTTGAGGTTGGCGTTCTCGTACAGCACCGTGTGGTAGGTGTCCAGGAAGAAGTGGAGCGAGTACTGGTACAGGAAGTGCATCTGGGGGAGGGCGGGGGAGGTTAGTACGGCTGGCTGCTGTGCCAGAGTAAGAGGTACAGGAAGGTGTGTGAACCATTGTGAAGTAGGTGAGTGTGTGTGTGTACCTGGTTGAGGGACTCCATGGTGAAGTAGATGCTGCTGCAGGCGGAGCTGAGCGACAGGTACTGCTGGGACACGGCCTCCACCTCGGCCATGATGATGTCCGTCTCCTCCACCTTGCGGGTCACCTCAGCAGCCTCCTTCTTCAGGTTCTCCAGCGTGGTGATGATGGTGTCGTCGTCCAGGATGCGACCCTTGACCTCGTTGAGGGCCTGCAGCAGGGACTTCTCCAGCTGACGCAGACGCAGCTGGAACTCGCCTTGAGAGAGAAAGAGACGCGTTACCATGGACAATGGCTACACTAGGCCAGACTCGTTTACAAGGGCTCTGACCTTACCAAGATGGCTGCCGAGTGGACAGACTTGTCTACGAGGGCTCTGACCTTACCAATATGGCTGCCGAGTAGCCAGACTTGTTTACAAGGGCTCTGACCTTTCCAAGATGGCTGCCGAGAGGCCAGACTTGTTTATAAGGGCTTTGACCTTACCAAGATGGCTGCCAAGTGGACAGACTTGTCTACAAGGGCTCTGACCTTACCAATATGGCTGTCGAGTAGCCAGACTTGTTTACAAGGGCTCTGACCTTACCAAGATGGCTGCCGAGAGGCCAGACTTGTTTATAAGGGCTTTGACCTTACCAAGATGGCTTCCGAGAGGCCAGACTTGTTTATAAGGGCTCTGACCTTACCAAGATGGCTGCAGAGTGACCAGACTTGTGTACAAGGACTTCGCTACAACCTGCAGAGAGGACACCATTGCTCACCCTGCAGTTTAAGGAGGTCGGAGCGTTTCTCGTCCACGTCGGGCCGCTCGGCCTTGAGGACCTCGTTGAGGCACTGGCTCTGCAGACTGCTGCGAGTCACCGTGAAGTTGACGAAGGTGACGCGAGAGCACAGGTCTGGCGGGAACTCCACCTGGGCAGGATGGGAGATAGAACAGCTTAGCTTCACTGTGAACAAAGAAGACATTTAGTTAACAACTCAATACAAGAGAGTTGAGAGTTGCTTGTAGAACAATGTGTATGCAGTAAGATTCACAGAAAACTATACGCAGCACGACACAGGACAAAGTAAATGCCAGCTGGACTCACCGATGGGTCTCGTGTGGAGAGGAAGATGACAAAGGAAGGTGACAGATCGATGTCCTGGTCTCCCAGGGTGATGAGGACACGCCCACCGGTCCTACGGACCTCTCTGTTGAGCACGGGGTTCAGGATGGGGTCGTAGCTCTCCACGTCCTGACGAGACGGATAGACGGTGGTTGTGAGTGGCATTCACGTTGATGAAACGGACAATAAAACATGCGGCAGTGTGTCGTGTTTTAATTTACGCTGCTCTAGGACGCCGTTAGTGCTTTACCTGGACCAGCAGGGGGTTTCCAAAACGCAAGGCGCTCTCCAAGTTCTTCCTAAAGGCGTCGTCCAGGAAGCTGGTTCTGGTGATCTTGCGGTCCTTGTACTCATTCATGATGAACTCTGTGGCTTGACCGGATGGATCGATAATCAGCGGATACCTGAGAAAGGACAAGCATTGGAATGTGACGCGATCAAGCACCCGACCGCTGTAAAATCTCCATGTCGTGATACAAGGTTAACCAGCCAACTGACCTGTTGAACCTCTTCAGCATGATCGCATTCTCTGTGCAGAGGTCATCCGCTGGGAGAGAGTTGGCCTGCCAGCGCAGCCTCTCGTCTGCGTTGGACAGGTACTCTGTCCTGGCGATGTCCGTACGGAACTAGAGGACAGACGCACGTGTTAGCAATGCTACGAGTAGACGCACGTGTTAGCAAGGCTACGAGTAGCAGTAGTCCCAGGTGTTAGCAATGCTACGAGTAGACGCACGTGTTAGCAATGCTACGAGTAGCAGTAGACCCACGTGTTAGCAATGCTACGAGTAACAGTAGACCCAGGTGTTAGCAATTCTAAGAGTAGACACACGTGTTAGCAATGCTACGAGTAGACGCACGTGTTAGCAATGCTACGAGTAGCAGTAGACCCACGTGTTAGCAATGCTACGAGTAACAGTAGACCCAGGTGTTAGCAATGCTACTAGTAACAGTAGGCCCAGGTCTTAGCAATGCTACGATTAGCAGTAGGCCCAGGTGTTAGCATGGCTAAGAGGAGGCCCAGTAGGCCCAGGTGTTAGCAATGCTACGAGTAGCAGTAGGCCCAGGTGTTAGCATGGCTAAAAGTAGGCCCAGGTGTTAGCAGTGCGGGTTTTCATCTACCAGACAAGACCCAGAGCAAACGTTTAACCCCCCTTCCCCTCCCATTCCTCCCCCAGGTACCTGGATGTTGGCTTGCTGCAGGTGGTGGGACCAGGTAGTGAACAGGTTCTGCCTCATCTGCTGCTCGAAGTAGCCGGCGTAGGCGATGAAGGCTGCTGAGAGCAGACAGTCCCCGGCAATTGTGGACATCTGGTTCTTGAAGGTCTCACTGGTCTGCTCCCACCGCTCCCTTTCGGCAGACAAGCTCTTCAGCAGAGCTGTGCTGCGGTTCACCTTGAGGCAGGAAAGCAGCAGTCGACAGCATTAGCAT
>JAODUH010000015.1:1297505-1311197 GCA_027564835.1 Typhlichthys subterraneus | reverse complement strand
TGGAGATAATGACCGGGTCAACCTAGGCTCACAGAGCGAGCCTTTACTTGCGTGTGAAGTCTGGGACATGGCGGTGGACAAATGTGGCGAGACACGCCTACTTGAGAGGAGAGCCGTTTTGATTGACATGCACAACGTCCATTTACATAACTCAAACGACCAAATTGGACATTGAAAATGTACTGAGGAATTCAATGTGACACTACATAACTATGTCTAGCCGATCTAAGTATAAATAAGTACGCTACACTGCTTGAAATGAGCAGAAAGACTGAAATTAGTACAAATTTAAATTACTTGTGAGTGACAATGCAAACAGCCAATGGAAATAAACTACCCCACTTCCTGATGTGCCAACAGGATTATATGCATCAGATGTAGGGAGGGGCTGAGACCAGGGTCAACCTGTCATGCCCAAGGACCGATCGTTAATGTGCAAGTCTGAATGTGACATGGGCTGACCTGTGCGTGAGGGGCTTTCTTCCAGGATCGGTGGGAGGATTACAGGCTCCTACAAACTGGATCCTCTCCAGCTTGACCCAGGTCTGGTCGGAGGTGCGGTAGAAGCCCCCATGCTCCACCATCTGCAAAGAACACACCGCGTAGGCTTAATGTGGCTCTACATGGCATTCTACATGACATTCACACACAGGTTACCCAGATAAGGAAATAAAACACAAAGAGTGTGATGTTATTCTCTGCACAGGAATGCCAATTACTCCACTATATCTTTACATGGAAAATGGTTGTTTGCGGCTATGTTCGTGATTTTAATATAATTTAGAACGCCTTTAATGTGCCGGACATTGAACAAATGCTGATTGTGTCCATGTTACACACTCACACACACACTACCTGTCGCAGGAAGGAGATGACCCTCTGGGTGCCGTACTTGTCCATGTCGGGCAGGTTGATCTCGTCACAGAACAGCACCAGCCACTTGCCCAGCTGCACGGGGGCAAGCACCACTCCGTTGGGTGTGCGGCGGTACTCGCAATAGTGGTCGAAGGTCTTGAGGAGCAGCTCCGGGGTGGTGGCGCTGGAGAAGTTCAGGCCCACCACCTGGGACCAGAGGGAGACGGTTCAAACGGTAAATGGATACGTTGAAATGGACTGCATAGTGCATTTTATGAAGGGCTTTTCCAACCTTCCAGCCATTCTAACCACGCCAGGCGCCCCTTGAGCAAGGCACTCCCGGCCTCCTCCCTCACCCACCTCCATATCGGGCAGGGCCCGGAGGGCGCTGAACAGGGTCATGGTCTTGCCGGAGCCGGGGGGTCCGCACAGCACCAGGGGCTTGTGCTCGGCCAGCCATGTGTAGAGCAGGGCCTCGTGGCGCACTGTGTCCAGGGTGGGCACCACCACGTCTGGGGACGCCACCTTGTGGGTCTCCACCTCGATCTGCGGCACCTTGCCCTGCCAGGACTGCCACTCCCCAGAGATGCACACCTGAGGTGGGATAGGACCATTACATCAGATTACATTACATTGTATTACATTAGAATATATTAGATTAAATTACATTAGATTTGAGTACATTAGATTTTATTAGGAGGGTATATTACATTACATTGAATTTTAGTACATTACATTAGAATACATTACATTAGATAGTCTTTATTGTCCCCAAGGGGCATCTTGGCTTACACAACCATAAAATCAATAAATTAAAACATGAACACATCTAATAGTTGTCAATCACCATGGATTTAAGGGTCTTTGTTAAAGTATGCACAACAGCACATACCACATCTCTATCCAGTTGGTTGCTTCTTTTGGACGACCAATGCATCACCAATATCTAACTTATTATACTATTACATTCTCAAGTGTTTCACGTGAGCTCCAGGACTACAAAGCAACCCGTCCTGTACCTCGTAGTCGATGATTGGCACGTTGGGCGCCGAGGGCAGGGGCACCGTGGTGATGCGACGGATGTACTCGCCGAGCTCTCCCCGTATCTTGAGCCGCCCGTCGCCGGAGAAGGACCAGAGTACGGCGTAGATCAGGTACCTCTGTAGGGGAGAAACACAACGAGTCAGCTGTGGCTCCAGCAGCGTCAGAGCCAGACCATGGACCGCTACAAGCATTCTGAAGTGAGCTCTGTGGGAGGAGTCTCGGGTGGGAGGAGTCTCGGGTGAACCTGGATGCTTGACATACTGTTGACAGAAGATACTCTACGAAGGTTAGAGAAAAAAGAGCCAACTGCTTTATAAGGACCAAACCTTAACCTATTAGACCAATTGTGTGGTTACCATTTACCAACTGCTATATACGGACCAAACCTTAACCTATTAGGCCAAAGTATAATCTGTGGGGGGTAAATCATTTTTTAAACCTTTTGGAACAAAGGTAGGTTTTAAATCAGATTTTATAGATGGTATATTTTAATGTCCCAGTAATCATTAAAAGTGCAGCTATGGCTCTCTCATTGCAGTTCTATTCATTTAGATAGTATTCTAATACCTGCCCAGAGGCATTACCAAGATGTCTGCCGAGTGGATAGACTTGTCTACGAGGGATTTGACCTTACCAAGATGGCTGCCAAGTGGGCAGACTGGTCTACAAGGGCTTTGCCACTACCAAGATGGCTGCCGAATGGACAGACTTCCCTACAAGGGCTTTGACCTTACCAAGATGGCTGCCGGTAAAGGATTTTTTACACCGTGAAAAAAAGACTCCCCCACAACCCCACTGAAGGTGCACAGGGCGCAGCCCACTCACCTGCATGTATCTCTCCAGCTGGTCGATGGGCATGGGGAAGTCGGGGTGGTTGTTGTTGTACAGGGCTACGTTGCGGCAGGCCTGGTGCAGCATGGAGAACAGGGAGCCCATGCAGCGCAGGCGCGTGAAGTCCATGATGTGCTCCATCTTGGAGGCGTGCTCCAGGGCTTTGATCACCAGCCCCGTGGAGGTGAAGTACGGTTGCAGCACGGCTGCAGAATCCCTCTGGATCTGATCCAGGAGAGGGACAACGAGGGTCGCGTGAGGTCACGTCATACATAGCAGAGGGTCAGGCTAACAACAGACAGGGATTCCACTCCAAGTCAGATTACCTGACTTTAACAGACTAAAAATCAAACAAAGAAACACACCACCGGAAAGATGTCTGTGTAAAAGGGACAGCCAACATGGCAACGATAAACGGAAAATGTGGTGATATTTCTCCAATACCAATAGTTTTCAAATTTGTTGAGTCATCTCAAGATGTAATACCACATCCAGTATCATTTTCACAACTAAAATGTAAACATGCAAATTCCCCTGATATTCCATGACGTGACTCAAAAATGAGAAAATTCCCTGATATTCCAGACATTCCACGACCAGTGGGAACCCTACTCCGAGACGTACGTGGAGCATGGGGGAAGCAGTCTCCTCCTCGTCCTCTGTGCCCTTCCTCATGCGTTGAGCCTCGTCCTCCCCCTCGTCCAACGGTATGCTGCGCAGGCGAGCCAGGAAGTGGTTGAAGACCATGTCCGTGCTGAGCACGTCTTCGCTGAACCACACCATGCCGCAGCGAGACACGGTGGCCAGCGTGGCGTATTTCAGGTCCTGCACCTCAAACATGACGCGCACCTGGGAAGACAGAGGGCGCTAGTGTTGCATTGTGTATCCTTGCACGTAAACACCAAACACCCAGAGCCACGCAGAAGAAAGCTGCAACAACTCAATTCAATGGCCGCTTTTTCTCTCCCCCCCCCCCCTTCACAGCAATGGTGGATTGTGAGACCGCAACAGTTCCCGGAAGTTAGCTGCAAATACATGAAGCACCCTATAGAATATAGCATAAATGTAAATCGATTAATTTATTGACTACTAATTACCATTCATTTATGGATCTGTATTTATCAGTTCAAATCGCCCTCTAAGCACTTCCTCGAACTGTTTTGTGTCTACAGTACACGGAATCACGTGACCATTGAAACTTCCATTTGAGCTACTCTCATCTACATGGCTGAGTACACTATCAAAAGTCCACATTATCATTGACACTATAATAAATAAAATACTGGTTACATGCAAGCCAGAAACAAAAATATATTAGTGTCCTTAAAAGTCCTGTTGCCATAAAGCTTAAGATACCACAGCCTTAAGTTTCAGACACATAACATTGTCGCCCATTGCTTCGTAGCTCGTTTACATTCTGGGCTTTGGTCGCATAGCTATCCCTCTTTCAGCCATCAGTCAAGAATACCCTGAGCTCCCATTTGGTGGTAGAATCAACACGGACACTTCACGTTGCCCGTCGTTGCCACAAGTAGCTGAATATCATTGATGCGCCATTGTCTCTCGTTGCTTCAAGTAGCTGAATATCTATCTGAGGCTCTAGTGAGGAGCTGGGAATGCCAGCATGAATGCAAGACAGGTGTTTACTAAATAAGTTTGGGTTAGAAATACAGGTTACAATGGTTACCATGACGCCTTGGCCTCCATATTTCCACACCTCTGCAACAGAAGCATGCTTTACTATGTCCTTACGTTGGGCGGCAGGCTGAGACGTTCTCCATTGGGCAGCGTGAGCAGTTTGTTGTCATCCAGCACAGAGTTAAGGTTCTCCACCCACTCTGGGTCAACGTCGCCGTCAAAGATTATCCACTGGCGTTTCTGCAGCTCACCGCGCACGTTGTCTATGATCCTGAGTGACGAGGGAAAGCAGAAGTGGTACACTACGAGCCAGGGTATAGAACATGACCGTTGCCATGGTAATTGATCAAATCCACAAACGGAGCAGCAGCACTGGCTACATTTTAGTATTGCACTATTATTCCGACTATGGCAAAAATCAGAATTTGAAAGGTGTCGTGTAAACTTCATATTCCGCTGCTTGGATATAAAAAATTTTGCATTTTCTGGTTAAGACTTGTGGGATAAGCAGATATTATTAAGGTTTTATGAGCGTGTATACAGCGGATTCGGAATAAGATTCTCAAGTAGGGTTTCTACTGCATTTTATGGCATTGGGTACCGCCTATTTACAATAAGATAGGCTATGTGCAGAGAACATAACATAAGATACATTGCAAGATGCAAGTAAACGAACATTAAAGCACATTAATCATTAATGCAGTTTCAATAGTAGAGAAATTCCTCTGCAGGATGATGTTGTTAAAATGGTGTAGCTTTAGAATGTAAAAATCTAAATATGTACATCTGCATGTAAATACACGTTATTGGAATATTCATTTTAAGTAGGCAAACAGCTTAGTGGGAATATTGTAATTTTTTGGAATAAGGGCAAAAACCGGAACATGACAATATAGCCACTGACTGAACGGGTCACAGTAATAAGAGAGCAAGTTAAGACTCACTTCCTAAGGACATGTGTGAACAGGCCATCGGTCCACTCGCGAGTGTTGGGGTCCAGCGTTCCGTACAGGTGGTCTTTGCTGATAGCCTTGGGATCGATGATGTGTGCCACGCCCTCTACTCCCTCCAGCCTCTCCAGGGCCTTCAGCAGGACCCTCCAGGCCATGGACTTCCCACTGCCCGAGGGGCCTACCATCATCAGGCCATGGTTTATCTGGGTGATCTGGTACAGCTGGAGAACCTGGGAGAATCAACGGGACACGGCACTTGGTGAACACTACGCGCCGACCCAGCGCCAGCGGAAAGTACACGCGTTATGAAAAGCGATGTCATTGTACAGGGGAGGGGGGGTGGGGTGCATACCTTCTCCACCCACATGCTGCCCACGTCGTCTCCGTCACCGTAGGTGAGGTACATCTCGGCGCACACCTTCTTCAGCTCGTCCCTGAGGGCAGTCATCTCCCCGCGGTGGTACTGGACCCCGGGGAAGACGTCCGACAGCAGGCTGAACAGCAGGGGGATGTCCTCCGCCACCAGTTTTGGCACCATGGTCTCGCACACGCTCTGGATCAAGATCTACACCAAGGGAAGCATCTGTGAGTCGCGAGGCGGCGTTAGTCGTCATAGAGACCGCTTGCCAACTTTTAGAGAAATTAACTCCCTTAGAAGCTCTGCCCCCACACATTGAAAAACCATTGCAAAGCCTATCGCATTGTTGTCATGTTCCTATTGACAAAGCCAGGGCTGTGTAGAAGACAGTAATCTAGCGGAATAAGTGGAGATATTTGATGAATTTAACAACAATGTGACAAAAAGTGTATTATCTTACAATTAGCTTGCGATGGCCGACTATACCGCTAACGGAGCCATATGCACTGTGGCGAGTCAGCCGCTTTACTTTACCTCCTGCTCGGGGAGGTTCTCGGCGATCTCGTTCTCGTCCACGTTCTCCCCGCGCTCCCTCTTCTCCCGCTTGATCTTCTGGATGCGCTCGCGCTTCACGTTGCCAGCACTAATCAGCACGCTCTTGAGCGCTCGCAGGCCAAAGTCGTAGTGGCTCTGGGAGGACAGCTGCTCGTCGCACAGCCTGAGGACGAGAAAGGAGTGTGCGTGTTTAGGTGCTATTGACCTCCTGACATCACGAAAACAATGTCATTGAGGCGAAGGTCAAAGATCAACGGAATAAGTATTAAGGGACATTTCGCAGTTGATTTGTTTAATTGTTTTTGTGCAGTAAAGTGCAGTAGCTTTCCAAAGTCAACGACTAATCATGTTAAATAATCGTTATTTCAATATTTACCAAACTAATTGCGATTAGGAGTTTTCCCCATAATCAAGCAGCCCTAAAACTCAAAGACGTTAAATTTGACGGATAAAGAATACACACTTGAAGAAAGGTACTATCTTCTTGGCAAGGATCTCGGCCGTACGGAAGCCCTGGGAGTAGAGCATGACTTGGGCGATGAGCTGGCGGTCGGGCTTGGTCATGGCCAAGCTGCGGAACAGCTTCTTCAGGTTGTCGGGCAGGTTGGAGCGGCCGGCGTAGCCCGGGTTCATGGTGATGAAGATGGCCATGTCCGGGCTCACCTTCACCTGCTTGTTCAGCAGCTCTGTGGTGATGGGGGCGCCTGGGGAGCGACGGAAGATTGAGCGCAGTGTAGTTATTTGTTAAAGCGCCGCTATACGACTTTCTGCCACTAGATGGCACACCGGTATCAAAACAAATGCTTCAAGGGACACACACACACACACACACACACACTAAGAACATAGGAGCTTGAATAGGAACACAGAGTGAAGGTGATGACATTCTCTGCTAAGGACGCAATTACTCCACTGCATCTTTACATAGAAAAGTTGCTTGCTGCTACATTCATGTTTAAAATGATGTATAGATCACATTTAAGTGACTTGGCATTCTCTCCTAGTCGCTTTAGATACGGTAGCCAGCTACCGGCCAAGCCCATGTGTACTAGTACGTACTCCTGTCTCTGTTGGGGTTGATGTGCTCCCTCAAGGCCACCTGGATGTACTGGACCTGCTGGGACACAGCAGACAGCATGCGCTCCTCCAGACGGTTGAACTCGTCGAAGCAGCCCCAGGCTCCCACTTGGCACAGACCCACGAATATACGACCCATGGCCTATGAGAGAGGAGGTTATGATCAGATACACCTTGTGGAAATTAACCAGTAACATCTAAAAAGACAAAAACGCATGCCTGGAAGTCAAAGGTTTCGTCGCAGTTGAAGACCAGGACGAAGCGTCCCAGTTGGTGACCCAAAGCCTTCACGGACTCAGTCTTCCCTGTACCAGCGGGACCTGACGGAAAGTGCCGAGAGGGAAATGCATTTAAAGACACATGCGCTTTAGGCAACACACGGAGCGGCAACGTTGCGGCGAATCCACATCTCTCATTTCCACCAGCGTTTATCAGGTAACTGCCGGACATTGACTGGAAAAATATCTGACAATGTCAGACAGACGCAATATGAAACGTATTAAATAGGATATAATTACATACCATTTCCATTAAATTTATTTTCTGTTACTAGGTTTGCGTATGCGTCACTATTGGTGAACATTTGATTAATTAATGCTGATAAACCCCATAAACAACACGGCAACAAGCGTGAGGGATCCAGAGAGAACCTATGGGCCAAACAAACAGTTTATAGAGAAAGCTGTTTTATGAAACCAAGCAAGACTAATTAATTAATTAAATTAGGCAATTCAGGCAACATTACGACTTCTGTGTGTTCAGATCCGTACCGAAGGGGGACCCTCCCAGGCGAGCCTCCAGGGCCTGGGTCATGGTGAGGTAGCAGCGGTCGGTCAGAGGCGTCTGGACCAGCTTGTCCTGGACGCCCAGGTACTCGAAGCCGTAGTTGAACTTGGCGTTGGCCATCTGGATGGACAGCTGCTGCAGCACGTCTGTCTGCTTGGGGTCGAAGTAGAAGCGCATCTGGCTGAGCCACTCGAAGGACTTGGGGTTGTCGATCTTGTGCTTTATCAGAGTCCTGGTCACGTCGCGCTGGTGCACGAGCTCTGTGATCTGGTGGAAAGGCCGAAAAAAAAGACTGAATATCTTTCAATGGGGCAGCTTAAAGCCCAAGGACACATAACACTCGTCGCCCCATCACAACAGAAGTTGGTCGCTCGTGGTATCCCCTCGATAATTACTAACCCTGCCTTTAGTAGACTAGAGCTGCTCCACCTATGCTCCCATTGAAATGCACTGCGTTGCTCTGTTTGCATGCCAACATCCATGTACTGACCAGGTGCTCCAGTTTCCTCCGGCGCAGGGTGGGCTGCTCCATCAGCACCGTGTCGGCCAGCACGTTGAGCGTGGCCTCCACGTTGGACAGCACGTTCTGCATGGGCGTCATGTCCCCTCCGCCCGAGATGGTGGTCAGCGCCGACTCAATGTTCTCCGACCAGGCGATCTGGGTGGAGAGGACCACCAGCTGGGCCTGTGAAGAGACACCACACGCGGTCGGGTTGAAAAGACAAAGAAAGAACATCTTCGTGATAATGGAGACTAGACAAGATGTGAACAAAGGAGACAATACATATTCTAGTCAAAGTCATCAAATTCTCAAAACTAGAAATTGTAATATTTATAAATGACATTTTTTCCTCTTTCCTTTCAAAATGTATAGAGTACGTTAAATTTGTGCGTTTGTGACTTTATTTTTATTTAATTGTGAATAATGTAGGCCTGTCAGACGTGATTAAAATGTAATAGTGATTAATCACATTCTTTATGCAACTGTGATTAATAAATCTTATATTTTTACATGTTCAATATTTGTGCGTTATATTTTTATAACAAGATATGCCAGCTTTATGCAAATGTTTGAATTCATTAAGATGGCATATCTTGTTATAAAAATATAACGCTTGGAAAATAAATGTGATACATGAATTGCAATTAATAACATAAAGCGTGCAATACCAATTTTAATCGTATCTGACAGCCTTATTTAAATGTGAGGAATGCATTAAATATAAATTGGACTTGTTTTAATGTTATTATTTAACTAGTCCTGACCTGGTAGCGGTCGAGCCAGATGATGTACTCGTTCAGGTCGATGGCGGTGCCCTGGTTGAAGGCTGTAACCTCCGTGACGGACTCGGCCAGCAGCTTTGCCAGCGTGACTCTCATCTCCTTCTCCACCAGCGTCAGCCACTCGTTGATCTTGGGGTGTTCGGTGATGGAGACGGGTGTCTTGTACAGGACCTCTTCACCCTCGCGGGACGAGATGCCCAGCACCTCCGTGTTGTCCTCGCTCAGCAGGATGCTGGACACGCCGGCGAACATCTTCTTGAAGTGTTTCTGCAGCTTGGCCACATTCTTGCTGTTGCCGATGATCTCTAGCAAGTCTTCGTCTCCGACGAAGTAGAACCTGGAATCAAAAAGAACAAAAAAAAGGTTAAAGTGGGCCTATATGACTTTTTGCCACTAGATGGCACACTAAGCGCCCCCCCCACATGAAAACAAAGAGCTCAGAAAATCACCAGGACACCATTACAGTCTCGGTCGGTGGTTGGCTTCATACCTGGGGAAGGATGACCTCTCTCTCTCCAGGTATTCTCCCAGGGCCTTCTGGATCTTGCCCAGCAGGTCGGCCAGTCTCTCCAGCGACCTCTGAACGCCCTGTATATTCAGCACATCCATCACCAGCGGAGACTTGGTCACCTTCTTCATCAGCGCCAGGAACTCTGTGCTGATGCTGTAGGAGGAGGACAGCCAAAGACATCGTTTTAGTATTTCACGTTGTTGACCCGTCTGCAAACAGGCACACACACCATGCCTCCCCATCCATTTACCTCTGGAACCTCTGTGTCTCCACGGGAAGGAGGTGCTTGATGTCGGCGCTGCCAGTGAAGATGCCCTCCAAGTAGACCCAGCGACGCTGGACGTCGATCCACACGTCGAACAGAGCCATGATGCGATTCAGCTTGTCCTCCCAGCTGAGTGCGTCCTCTTCAAACACCTTCAAATGGACAACCAGAGGAGCGTTAAAAACTTGAACACATTAAAACGGTTTTTAATTCGCTTTGAGTTCGACGTAAACATTTGTGAACACATGCAACTGGTCTGATGAGTCAGTGCTCGGTGAACACACACACGGACGCTTGGAAACAATTTGGAAAGTTTACACAAAACCTTCATATGTTAAAGTTCCAAAGCAAACATTCGCCTCAGCTGGCCAAATCGCACCTCAGGACATATGTGCACTAGGTGATTTGCTGTATTCTACACCAGATATTCCCATACGTTCCAGCTCGCGACCCCCAAAATAACAGTGCCATAGACCCGCAGCCCCCCCCCCACCCGGCTATCACCAGATGTGGTAGAAACATAACAGCCAAATTATTATTTGATAATATTTTAATATAGGCTAGTGGCAGAATACTTCAAAGAAATGTATAAACTGGCTAAAATATGCAATTTCTCATAATTAAAAAATGTATTTTCCACTTCTGAAAATTATCTTGTGAACCCCTCCGCTGTGTCTCGCAACCCCCCACCCCCAAAACCACTGCTCTACACAGTGAGCCATACACACAGCAGAACGGTTAGAAATACCAGATGGCACGTACCTTGTAGTACGGGGACAGCTTCATGGCGGACACACTGTTTATGTGCTCCTTGACCCTGTTGAAGAGGTCGTCCCAGCCTCTGATCAGGCGACACTTGTTCTGATAATTCACTAAGTCCAGCTCGTAGGAGTTCCACACCTCACGGATCTGACCACAGGGACACACAAAAGTATTAGGAATACAGTTTTTGGAAAAACAGCATCCTCTACAGGAGGCTTGACAGAATTACAGAGATGAAGAGCTATCCTCCCCGCCCTTAAAACACTCCTCAAACTCACCTGCTTGAGGAACTCCTCCAAGGCCATCTCTCCCTGGGCCACCAGCAGAACATCCTTCACCACCATCTCATTCTTCTGCAGGTCCACATCCCAGATCTGACCCAAGGTGAGCTCCGACAGCACCCAGTTCACATGCAAGCGCTTCATCAGCTGCTTCCAGTGACGGTCTTTCAGAGCCTCCGACTTCAGCTCGATAACCAACATGTTGATCTGGTAGGATCAATGCCACAACAGAGTCATTTATTTGACGCTGTTGTTAAAATGTTCCTGTACTGTTGGGAGAGGTCAAACAACGAAAGGGCTTTCTGATAGAGGCTAGAGGCTAACCTTCATGTATCCCTTAAGCAGCCTCTGGACGTACTCGTAGGAGGCATACTGACGCAGTCTGGCCGGGAAGTTCTTCAGCTGGTTGAGAAGGCCGTCCAGATTTTGACGGAGCTGCAGATGCGGAAATCAAGAATGTCAGCGCGAGAAACGACATGCTGGCAGCGGGGGTGAATGAGACAAGGGTGATTTGAATGGCCGCAATGCGATTGCGTCACCTTGCGTGGCTGAACAGACACCCAAGGTTGCTCCTTCATCTGGTCGATCTGCTCCCAGACCTTGGACAGCTCGGACCAGACTCCCTTCAGGTCCTGGAGCTCCTCCAGGGCCACCTAGAAGTCACCACAGAGGCACAGGTCAGTAAGAAAAACAAATATGTGGATATACAAATAAGGCTAGGAGCTATACGTTGAGACAGTAAATGCATAACAGTTTGTGTGCATTACCTGGACCCTCTCCTCGCTGCCACTGAGCAGACCAGTGTCCGTGAGCTCCAAGGCTTCTTTGGCGCGAGCACACTTCTCCCTGTCATCCTTCAGGCGACCAAACTTGCCTTCATAGATGGTCAGAGACTGGAGGGCCTCCTCTGGCCGAAGGCTCCCCTAATGAAATGGTACACATCCAATTGTAAACATCACAGACCATCAATTATGTCATTGCATGCAAATCAATCAATTAGCTGTGACCCGTGTTTGGCTACTCCCCCCCATTATAAAAAAAGCAATGCAATGATCCTATCTCTTACAGCGACCGGTTTGGTCTTCTCCCAGTCGTTGAGCAGATCGGTGGTGCGGTTCTCGACTGCCCTGTCCTCCTGCACGATCTTCATCTGCAGATTTGCTACCTGCTGCTGGATGGCGGTGTCCTTACGCTTCATGATGTCGCTGAAGGCTCCCCATTCACCTTCTATGTTGTCAATGTAGAGCCAAGACGGAGGGAACTGGAACCGCTGCTTCTCGAGCAGACGCTGTCCGTTGCGGAACAACTAGGAGGTTGAATGTAAAACGAGGGTTACACACCTGATCCTTGGTGAAGGAGACACTAGAAAACACATCTGTCATTTGATCCAAGCACGTACATCCACATTCTTCTCAAACTGTTTGATCTTGCGTTTGAGCGTCTGGACGTATGTGATGAAGGTGACTGCGTCCGAGGTGCTGGCGGTATCCACAGAATGCTGCTCCAGCTCTTGACGAGACTAGAAGGGTGACAGAACCACATTTGTTAGACGGACTTCAATGGGTTCTGAATGGAAAAGGTGGAGGCCAGACCGTAGCAGAATAGGAATGTACCTTTGAGATCTGAGAGTGGAAGTCCTGCATATTCTGGCCCAGCATCTGACCAAACTTGCTGAGCACCTCTTTGTGCCAGGAGTCATACTTGAGGTTCACCTTGGACTGGACCTGGTGCATTGGTTAGATACAAACGCTTAACGTTGCGGTCTACCGATCGGGAAGTCTTGGAATCGACCCATTTAAATCAATTGGAATAGAAATTGTAGGAGTATGAGATTAGACTACATTCAACTCATTAGAATAGCAAATTGGGTAAAGATAATTTATATTATTCTGTATGAATGGTGTTGTTGTGCTGTCCGTTGGGACCTCTCTGTTAAATGTATTCTCTCTATATGAATGTTGCTGTCCGTTGGAACCTCTCTGTTAAATGTATTCTCTCTATATGAATGGTGTTGTCTGTTGGAACCTCTCTGTTAAAATTAATTCTCTCTGTATGAATGGTATCGTCAGCTTCTAATTACCTTGCCGTAATCTATTATGACTGGTCCAAAATCCTTCCGTGTCTCTGCGTTGTCAAAGGTTCCACGGGCCTTTCGGATTTGGACCAGCAGGGCCTGCCATTTCGTGAGGTCCTCTCCCAGGCGGTTGTAGATGTTCTCAGCCTGCATATCCCACAAGCACTGATACTGCAACCACACCTGGAAGGATAACAAAAAAAGTGAATTTCAGCATTCAATTAAAACGGCAAATGATCATCACAGACGTCAACTATCAAGAATCTTGGGTTGATCCTTGACGAGCGCGCGTGTCAGGTTCTACGTCCTTGCAAGAACACTTTGATCAAACAATGATGTATGACATACCTTAACATACTGCTCCACTTCCAGAACGTTGTCTTCCACTGCGTTATAGGCCTCTTCTAGGGCTGCAGGG
>JAODUH010000015.1:1267823-1297405 GCA_027564835.1 Typhlichthys subterraneus | reverse complement strand
GACATACCTTAACATACTGCTCCACTTCCAGAACGTTGTCTTCCACTGCGTTATAGGCCTCTTCTAGGGCTGCAGGGCCATCTGGCATTCTGGTGAGGGCGTTCCTATAGAACTTCTCTTCCTCCGACAGCTCATAGTGAACGCCCACCTGGCGATCGATGAAGGAGGAGATTTGCATTATCTAATCACGTTTTACTGTATACTCTTATTTAATACATGTCTCAGCCCAATGTTAAAGCTTCAACACAACAAACCATTTAATATTTGGCCTAGTACTTTGATGTGCTATAAAGACCACACATCCAACACCAACATAGGCCAGTTCCCAACCTGGTATCTTTGGCTTTGGATCCTAGGGAGTGAGAGAATGACCATCTTCCAGGCAAACATCTCCTGGTAGAGCTTGTAGCGACAGTCCTCGATAGGCGGGTTGAGGTAGATCACCTGGTTGGTGATCCTCAGCTCGTGGACAACATGCTAGAATCCAGAGGGAACCATCCCGTCAGTTACAGTATGTTTGCTTGGGGAAAGTCAACAGTCTAACACCACTCCTTTTTTTGTAGGTAATTTAGATTGAGGTGGTTAGTTGAGATGTTCAGTAATCCTATCAGACAGAAGTTTTTAACAAAACAGTTTCAAAACTGAACTGCACTCAAAATAATGATTTGCCTTTTCACAATGTGACACGGTACAAAGCTGGATGGACCTAGAATGGACTTAAACTTGAACCTACACTCAACTAGATCAGCAGCCACGTCACCTACCTTGATCTTGGGCTCCCCGCCGGGCTTGTGGCTGACTTGCGGAGCCTCCGTATCCATATCTACATCAGCCTTGTCTTCCATCTGACCCCGCAGAACCTGGGTCCAGGCCCTCAGGCCAGCTTGCAGACGCACTCCCAAAATACGCTCAATCTAGGAGACCGGAAATAAAAGCGTCAGCGGTCAGCGTTGTTTAAAACGTGACCCAATACGTTGCACGTTTGCTGCAACTGTGCAATCTAGGACAGTAGCTCGAATTCAAAATTCTCAGTCCCAACCTCGATGTCGAGCTTGTTGACCCAGATGGGAAGGTTGGAGTAGGAGTGCAGGTTGAGGTCATCCACAGCCTTCTGGACCCGGTTGAGGATATCGGAGAAGGTCTTGTTGTCGAACATGCAGGTGTCCAGAGAGCGGACCTCCAGGTCTATCTTCTCCTCGATCAGCAGGAGGTCATCCACCTGAGGAGAACACAACAGAAAGATGAAGGGGCCGTTGACTACATGCGCGTTAGCATCCAACACTGAGACCAGAGACCGATCGTGATTTATCACGTTTGAGTAAAAACATCAATCTATTATCTTATAAGGACATGATTGATGGGAGCGACTCCACATACCTTCTCCTGGAAGTTGAAGACCGTCTCGGCCAGCCTCTGGACGTAGGGGTCCAGCTTGTAGGACTCCCAGACCAGCGCGATGCCCTCCGTGATCAGGGCCTGCACCTCCTTCTTCAGCCCCGCCACCAGCAGAGAGATGGAGAAGCGCTCCTCCACCTTCTCGCACGTGCGCTCGTACGTGCGCACGCTCTCGATGAGGGAGATGGCAAACGGGTACAGTTGGTTGGCCTGGTGGGCCTTGTTGACGATGGCCAGGGGGACGCGGAAACTCAGCCACTTGAGGTTGCGCACCTCCTTGGACAGGGTGATGATCTCGGGCAGGAAGTTGACTTTGAGCTTCAGCAGGTTGCCCGTGCGGCCGCGGGCGCGGCTGCTCTCGATGGTGAAGATGCGTCCGGAGACGCCGAGGTTACGCTGCTGGACCTGAAGCACAGGACAGTGGCATGAGGGAACCAACACCCTTGGTGAAGAAGACAGGATACACAAGCAGCTTCCAACTGTCTTTTACGTTGCATACATAATGTGTCTGTTGCATAAATTATGTCTGTAACAGTTTCCAACTGTCTTTTTAAAACATTTTAAATACTTTAAATGTTTTATGTACTTTACTGTCTTTTTAAAATCTGAAAGCATTTAAAATTCTGTTTTTATGTCATAAATGATGTATGTAACTTTGTAATGCTGCTTCTTTGGACAGGTCTCTTGTAAAAGAAACGTTTAACCTCAATGAGACTAGCCTGGTTGAAACAAGCTTTGCAACGGTGAGCTATCTTGGCCTAGCCTGGCCGAGCTTCAGTTTGACTTCGCCGTGAGAATCAGTGTGGAGAACTTGGAAATCTTTGCGTTTCAGGCTGTTACACCTAGTGTGTGTGTGGTCAGCATTGCACTGTTAGCTACGGGCGTGGTTCAGGTGTGACGAAGGAGACTTGAAAATAACTTCAGCAACAGCGGGTTTTACAGAAGTTAATGTAGTTTAACTAGAATGTATTAGAAGAGCAAAGGTTTTTCGCAATGGAAAATACGTTTTCACTCTTCTCCCAGCTTTTCTACTGCAAAAGTGGATTTAACAGCAAGCTCTGCTGAGTCACAGGTTGGTCCAATCACCTGTCAAGCATTTTTGGAAAGTGCCTGAAAAAACCGTTTCAATGGACGGTTTCCCAGATGGATGTATCTAACACACACATATGGCATGTCAGGATAATATTGGCCAGTTCTACCTTGTAAAATAGATATTAAATCTCAAAAGGACCTCCTGGTTAAATAAAAAGGTTATTAAAAATAAAAACAGATCTAATGAAAATAACAAACCTTGCGCGCCCAGTCGTCAAAGATCTCCTGCGTGTTGAGCTTGGCCCTGAAGCTGTCCCCGTCCTGCTTCAGCTTCTGCCCCTCCACGTGGCTCTCCCAGCCCTTCCCCAGCACGTCCTCCACCCTCTTCATGTAGGCCGTCAGCTGCCGGTCGATCTGCTTGGCCCAGATGATGGAGCCCGACACGGGCGGCAGGTCTCGCACGTGGCTCATCTTGCACGCCTGGCTCTGCGGGTACTGCACCTTGAACTTGTCGTGCAGCGACTCGATGTCGTCCTTCACGCGCTGAATGAGCTGCGTCTGGTACTCGCGGATGGCGCCGCGGATGTGCGGCCGCACGAACAGCGCGTTGAAGCGGGAGAAGATGCGGAACATCTCGTTGGCGTTCTTGGCAGTGCCCAGCTGGTCGCGCAGGCGGGCGGTGATGCGCGTCTCCACGCGGTCAATGCGCTCGTCGTAGCGCTTCATGGCGGCGTCCCACGCCTCGTTTCCCTCCTTGGACACGTCCAGGCCGTCCACCTCCTTGACGTTCTCGTACGCCAGGTTCACCTCCTCGATGGCGTTGGCGTCCGCCGCGTCGAACAGCACCTCGTGCACCTTCAGGTCCTGAGGCTCGATGGCCTCTCCCGGTGCATGCTGGGGCACGGCAGAGAGCTGGACACATACACCAGACAGGCATTAATTAATTAATCTCTCTCACTCACTCACAAAGTGACGAACGCTGCTCACAACAACCTAGGCTTCGCATTGCATTTCAATGTGTGTTTCGAGCTCAAAGTTAGCAAGCTCTCGAGAAGACCCTGCCTTATGTAGTAAAAATAATAATGCATTTCCCTGTGTCTGGAACTCCTCTCTGTCCCTCCCATGGGACTCTCCTCTAAGCCTGCACTATCAGCTTCCCATCCCCTACATTCACACAGCCTCTGGTGCTTGCTCGGGTTTCAAATGCAAAATCGCGCCAAGTCCTACCTGAGGCCTGAGCACGCGTACGATGACGCCACGGAGCTGCTCGTGCTGCCTTCTGAAACATCGCATGTTCTCCAGGCGCAACTGGAGCTTCTTGTGAGCGGGGCTGAGGCGCCAAACCATCTTGAGGTTCTCTTCGCGCTTTCGCTTCACGATGTCTCTCAGAAGAACCTGGAGCTTCTCGTACTCGTCCTCCCACGTTTGGAACACCTCGAAGCAGGCGACCATCACCTGCGCACAAAACAGTAGGCATGGGGACATGCAGACAAAACACATAAAACTAGCAGACTATTGCACGTGCAAAACCAAACCAACCTTTTCAAACTCCTCGTATGCGACGTGCATGAGCTTCCTGGTGCCCAAAACCTTGAGCAGCTGGGAGCTTAAATCCCTGGAGATGGCCTCCACCAGGCGCAGAGCCCTCTGGATGGGGTACTTTGTGTTCCTGATCTTTTTAAGGTGCGTGAATATGGCCATCAGCGCCTGACGAATCCTGTCAAGTTCAGTGGCAGACAGCAGGTCGTTGAGGGGGAAGTCCTTCATCAGGGGATTGTAGTCGTTGACCGTCTCCACCGCCTGCTTCAGGCCTAGGAGATGAAGTCGAACCATAAACGTTTCCTCGAGATTCGATACAATTTCAGCACACAGATTGCCAACTATCTTTTCGTTGTCGTGAGTCAGGTGAAATGTTAACATGTAGACTAAATAATAATTAAAAATACAAATGTTGAATGACAACCTATAGGCTAAGATAACATTTACCAATTATTATACAAGTAAAACAACAAGAATCCCTGTAAATGAGTCAAAAACATGCAATAACAGTGCTAGCAAGAAAGCCTAATGCCGAAATCCAGATCAGGGTAGGACAAAATTATGGGTGTGTCTCAAGAATGACATAAAATGATGACATATGGATGACGAGATAGGACAATCTGGCGGTAGGACAGGATGACGGAACACCGGCTCACCTGTGTCTGTGTCAAAGCTGACTGTGGCATGGAAACGTTTGCCATGCTTGAGGATATCCAGGGTGAGCAGAACCTCTGGGCTCTCTCTCTTTTCCTGGATCCTGTTCAAGGCCCGTTCCAGATTCAGCCAGAAGCTTATCTCCTGCAGCGCGGTGCCGGAGGCAGGGTCACGGTCCAGCTTAGTCACCTGACAGAGGGACAGACACAGAGCAGAAGGTGGTTTGAGTGAGGAGGAAGCTTGTTGTCGCACTGGATGATTTACATCATTCATTAACCCTTTGGATGTGAGAATAACAGAGGCATGATGTAAGAACAATGCATTATATATAAATGACAATACATTACATTTTCAGAGGACAACTTTTTAACATACCCAAGGACATCGTACATTGCAAGTAAAAACACAAATATAAAAACACACAATATTAAAACAGTTTGACCAAGAAAAGAGAATGAGAGCTCACCTTCTGGATCTCTCTGATCCAGCGGTTGACACCAGACTGAAGCTGGTTCAGGAAGCTAGGGTCTTCAACCTTATCCCCGAAGTCAGTGACCTTGGTCTTCTCTCCGCGTTCGTTGCACTGCCTGGCTATGTTGGCGATGATGGCGTGGATGGGCAGGCTGATCTCTGGGATCTCGATGTTCTGTTGCAGATGGAGAAGGCCCATCTCCAACTCCGCAATCTTCTTCTCGACTGAGGGAGCCATCTTATCTCCATCCCTTTTGGGTTAGCAAGGAAAGAATGTATCCACAGTTTTTGCTGAGAGTCTCAGCTAACATAAACAACTTGTGGGCTATTTCATAGAAGGGTCAAAGGGACCAACTGAAATATAAATACATATAAATAAAATAGGTACACCAAGAGCCTGCCTTACAAGTAGAAAATGCACTATGGTAAACATGTTCTAGGTTCATTGATGGAGTTCCCCAGATGCTTCACGTCCATGTCAGAGATTATTAGTCATTACCTATCTGCCTTGCCAGACTCGCGAATGTAGGACTTGAAGAACGGCGCGACGGCATTGCTGATGAAAGAGTGCAGTGTCTCGTAGGGAGAGTCCTCACTCAGCGTGAGCACACGGACCTGGGTTGATATGGGCTTGTCGGCATCAATTACCACGGCCCTTTTGATCAAAGCCAGGCTGGAAGGATGAAACAAAAGTGACCCAACCGAACGAATACAGGGATGACATTACACAGTAGCAGATAACATGGAGACCAGGGGCTTTGTTACTGTAGCTACCTGTTGGACTTGATCCCATAGTGGATATCAATGCTGATGTTGTAGGAGATGGATTCCCGCTCCTCTTCCCCTTCATCCCCAACATCCTCTGAGTAAAAGACAAGGAAGTTGAGCATGCACAAACTATTTATGATAGGCAATTGTATGTTGAAGCCTTTACGTCACAGTACTACAGTTAGGAGGACATTACGGAATTAACAGCTAAATATAATCCACAGCCAATTATATATCTGGTGACACAAATGCTATAGATCTGCTATGGAATAATGTGTAACATTGTATCAAAACGTATGCTTGCTTGGCAAATCTTAGCTATAGTCTGCCAAGATTAACCTCTCAAAAAGAATCACACACAAGTTCTACACACTAACAGTACAAATATGGAATTTGGATCATATCCACTGAGCCAGAATGCTGCATAATGACTGCATCAAGTTCCTGTTTCGTTTCAGCCCATTCAACCCCCACCCTCCCGTTGACAGTGAGGTAATTGCTGTAGGAATAGATCTGCAGACACCACCAGCTGCAGCAGAAATCCGAGATAGAAATGTGATTCTCTAGCTCAGTTAAAAACAAAACAAACAATGTTATATACATGTTAGTAAAGTGTGTACTATTATGAGTTCGAAATCATAGAAAGCACTATGGCTAATTGGGATTTAAATGAAACTGAAGTGAATAATGGGACAATTGAGAGAAGCTGGTTCATATGATGTAGATGCCAAGAGCCATGTCAAGTTAGTAAAAAAATGTTTAATTATTTTGCTCAAAATTGATTTATTCATAACAATGATTTATAATGCAATAATACTCTTTGCATTTCTGTTGGTTAAATAAACATTCCCTGCACGGTTGTCATCTACTAAAAATGATCAGACATTATGTAATCCAGGTAGTATTATTTAGGCCACTCAATATATTTATTTTATGAGACTACACTGGTGATGCCTGTTCAATAGCTTGCTACTACCGTTAGCCCATTCTCCGTTTTAGACACAGTAGCCTACTTTCCTGCGGCACTCTAGGAGTGGGGAACCTTAATATTGGTGGAAATACAAACCTTTGAGAGAGCTTCTCTCGACTAGAATGGTGTGAATTTGAGGATCGGACAGAAATTTCCGCATCTGCTCCACGGAGCTTTTCTCCTCCAGGGCGGTTTCTAGGGCGGCTGGAGCCTCGCCGCCATCTTCCAGGAGCAGTGGTATAAGTTTACGAATATGCTTCTGTAGCACCGATGTATCGGCAACCGTCTGGACTGCCGACACCTCCATGGAGTTATCATCTCCCCCTCCGCCGTCGGACATTGTATAAGCTGTCAGGAATAGCCGGTGGTGAACAGAACAGAGAACAAAGAACCAATGCTGTGAGTAGCTACTACCGCATCAACCCTGGTGATGCAGTTGGCTGTCAAAACCCCGCAGCCAGTGGCTGTCAGATTTATTGGTGAAATGCATTGTGGTACATGTTGTCCCAATTCGGCAAACAGTGCACACATTCAATAGAGCAACACAGTAGTATACTGCTCTACCCACAATACATTTTCGCAGAGTTCTTTTTCTTTTTTTTTTTAACCACCCCATTTACAACATCCAAGGAAGCAAGTTTACCCATAAGTCTATGCAGTTGCCACATAATATTGAGTCAGCTTCCAGAAGGCAAGTATGAGTATTACACTTTTCTATTATATTACTACTTTACTATGTTTTTATTTTGTTAAAATGTTTTAATGCATTTAAAACAATATATGTTTCTTGGGGCACTGGAATTAGTAATAATGAGGTCAGCTAAGTAAGGTCTACAATTTATTCAATAGACAAAGCAATAATGCCAGCATTAGAACTTGAAATTGGTAGATGCTGACATTAGTAAATAAGCAGAACTGCTCTGCTACCCTTCAACCTGAGGTCCAACAGTGCTAAACACAAATGATCACACTTTTATTAGATGTATTCCCCCTTAAATTATGACAAAGGGTTACAAACACACAGTATGTGTATTTACAAAATCTAGTATATACTGCAAACATCACTAAAATAAAAAAATATATAAATATTGGCATTCATTATACAATTCTGCACATTTACATTGCTGCATCACCTCTCTTCAGGTGATGAATGTCTCCTGTAAAACGTTTTGACACATTGTTTTTAAATTGTTTCCTTAATGCTTAATTCATGTCCTAAAGCAGCAAAACCCCTGAATTAAGTAGGTTTTAAGTCACTTTTAAATGGCTTTTACAATATCTCAATTGACATTTGCTGATCTTCCAGGCTCACTGTTGCCAATTATAGTAAAATTGACCTTGCAGTACAGTATGTCATGATAACTGAGAATGCGTTTTCTTCATAAAAAAAGAAAAATATATATATAGTAACCCCCAACATGACTGTAGAGCTACAAAACAAAACTGAATGCACATATCACACTTTTTTTTTTAAATCCCTGAGTCTTTCAAACAGTTAGGCTAAGCTAACAAAGGTTAGGTTAACACATGACATGCAGCCATAGAGCTATATAATAATGCATGCAACGAGCAAAAGTGGAAATATGGAAAATATTATTTGATTTAGATTAACTGCATGCATTTCTAACTGCGCATTACATTTCTAACCCTAACCTGAATAGATTGACCTATGTAAAAATGTTTATTATTAAAAAAAAAAACGAAAATCACATGATGCCGTCCACCACAAAAACTACTAGGGACACAGCAGAATGAATACTATGATAATACTAAAAGATACAGTATGTCTTTCCAAGAAAATATTCAACTTTCTGGAGTTTTTACTTGGGAAACAAGTTAAAGTTCAACTTTTCAAATAAGTTTTCGTTCCTATGTATACAAAAAAAAAGTTATAATACTACACAAACCTCAAAGTTATAACCATTTGTTCAGTTCAAATGAGAAACTCAAGGCAGTCTCTTATTATTATCAGTTAAACTGTGAAGCAATATGTACAGTTTACAGGTCCAATGTGTACAGTTTATGTGCAGTAGATGACACTGCACTCATCTGAGCACCGCAGAACATCCTCCTCCTCAACTGCTTTATGAAATCATTCACCCTCAGGGAACTTGAATTTAGCATAGACGATGAGCATTACTGCAGACATTACCACGCACAAGCTGCCAACGACCAGGTAGGCAATGCCAAGGAACTGGTTCTTTCCACCCATCCAGGACACGTTGCTGAATACTACTTTTTTTCTCCCTCCAAAGCTTAGCACAGGGTAGTCTGGGAAAAACTGTTAAGGTTTTAGACACAATATATGAAATTAAGCATTGTGCCTAAACACCACTACAAAAGCTCAAAACGATTACCATATGAAACATTTACATATGTAAAAGGAAATACAAAAAATTGTTTCCATAGCTAATTTACATATTTTAAAGCAGAGCAATGTTTTCATAACGTGACATGCCAGATGTGTGTCTGTTCCAACCATTCTTGTGCCAAAACCAACCGAGAGGACTAATCTATTTAGAGACCCACCAAATACCAAGTACCGGTAATGTAATTTTCCAAAACCTATCCATTTTAGCTAATGCCATACCTGTGTGTGCGCAAAATATTTTTGAGCAGAACAACACGATAGTAAAGCGCGGATGCCTTTCATTTATATTCTTCATTCTTTCAATGGTCACTTGCAATTTTCAAAACCCACTCACTCAGTTACCCACCTGTAGTTTGAAAACCGCTGTGTTAGACACATCCATCTGGGGAGCAGTCTATTTAAACGGTTTTAAAAGGGCAGGCGCTTTAAAAAAATACTTGGCAGGTGATTGGACGAACTGTGACCCAGCAGAGCCTGTTGTTAAATCCAAGTCGGGAGAAAAGTGAAAACACATTTTCCATTGAGAAAAGCCTTTGCTCTTCTAATAAATTAGAATAAGACTGATGCTATTGCATCACCTACGTTAACTTCTGTAAGACCCGCCTTTGATGTTAAGGAGTTGTTTGCTCCTTGTTTTGTAAAGGAAGTATTTTTCATCTCCCTGGTTAAACATTGAAGCCACACCCTGGTAAAACAGGTTAGGCTGAGCTGTTGGTACAAAACCATGTGTGCTGTAACATGATAACGTATGAAGACGAGAAAAACATCTGCTAAATTACCCAATTGTAAATTATGAAAATCTACAGGCCAGCCCCTTACTGGGGATATCAAAACACCTACAATATAGGAATAAAGGATACTGTATTCGATTGCAAGAGTGTAGTTTCCAGCTGGAAGGCCATTTTTGTTAGAGATTCGGCGGTACAGTTTTCTGAAGTTTGGCAGGGCTGCAGTTCTCATCCAAACCAGGAAATCCTGATTGATGAAGCCATTGTTGTTTGAGTCACTTGGATCTAGCTCAAATGCTGTCTTGGACCAAAATATGGGCTTCACTGTGCCTGCAAGTGAAGGAAAGTTTGAGTCAGACAATCACATTACACACATCAAAAATTAACACTTGCACACAAATTATCACTAATTTCAGGTATTGTTTAGAAGAGTGTTTACTTACATTACATATTACAAAATATTAAATTAATCAAGTATTTAAATACTTATAATCCATATTACTACCAAATATGTTAAATCAAGTATAGTTTATACAATATTACATCCACACTTTATTAATTATGCATCCCTACTTTCTGCATTATGAATTTAATTTATTTTTACCCTACCACACAGCATAAAAAGACACAGTAGGTCAAGATAAAATAAATATGAATCACTACCGTTAAAAGCATTCATCAGAGGTGAGACAGTTGGATTTCTGTATTTTATGCTGTAATCGGTCCACCAAGCAATCCCTTTTCCATCAAAAGGCACCAATATCGTTGATCCATTTACATTTTGGTAGAGCTTAAAGGTGTCTTCCGAAAGAAAAATGCATGAATAAATATTACGTAGGCATTTCACGCACACACATGCCCCTCAGCGATCCATTTTTACTGCGATCCCTCACCATTGAACATGCTGTTTGCCACAGATCCACATGGTACAATTGGTTTGCTGCTTGAATCGTATTGGTAGGGTGCACAGCCCTGGTCGGGTGTCTAATAAGACACAAAACAAAATTAGTAAGAAAATACAGGTGAACCATTTATTGTTCACGGATGATCTGACAATGTTGAAAGCACATTCTGTGGTCTAATAAAGGTTTTAACAAAACCCTATCTAGGCCAATGATTCCATGCTACGTATAACTCTCACCGCAAAGTAAGTTAGATCACCAGACAGCTGCCTGAAATCCAGGGAAGCACCATATGTCCTGTAGTTTTGGAAGTAGTTGGATAACCCATAATAGAAAAACACAGGCCCCTGTTGAAACAAAACATTTTTTTCATGTTAGAAGACAAAAAGTAGAAGGATGATTTTTTTCCAAATAGGCTAGTTGTAACATACAACAAGAAGTATTTGAAACTCCATCCCACCTGAAATAATGTATCAAGTGAGAAGTCGAGGGTGCATGTGCAGTTCTGCGAAGTATTAATACCTGTACATTTATAACATGGGTCTGTTGGCAATGCTCCACTGTAGTCTGTCTGTGTAAAAAAAACACCAAATATAATAAAGCTCAATGAGATATCCTGCATTTTATTACGACAAACATGTAATATTGTTCACCAGATTTAAAAACACCCGATGTGACCTTATCCATTTTCCAATACATTATTGTCAATTGTTTGAAATAGGACTACTTCTCAATATTACAGTTATCCCATACCTCAAATACTTGGATATTCCGTGAAGTGTCAAACAGAGCAATACCAATGCCAATGAAAGCCAGGCCGATTAAGAGGAACCCTGGGATAACAATTCCAGCAGAAAGGATCGGCTGCCAAGCTGGAAGTCGTTGTTGAGTGAAGGCTGTGTTGTCAGGTCGATTAGCAGTCTCGGTCACCAGCTCTTTAGCCATTGTTTTGCTTCTGATGGTTTAATCACATTACTTTATATTTCTTTATAATATACAAACTAAGCAGAATAACCATATATACTTTTTTTTCAGACGGGCATTTTGTAAATGTGACAGAATCCACGATAAAGAAACACATATAGCCTAGATATGAATGTAGGCTAGTAGCCTACGTAGATGGCCTAATGATCTTTTTCAGTCAATACATTTAGGGATATTTAAATAAAGTAATATCATATTATTCGGTAGTATATAGTAGGCTAATGATATTCTCGTCCTCTTAAATACGGTACGTCATTTAAAATAAATAAACGGTGGGTGAGAGGTGGTATTATTTCACAATAGACTCGCCTTAATTAAAAGTATATTTCATGGTTTTATTTCTCTCTAAAAACTAAATACAGTATTTAACACGTTAAGTGTAAAACATGATGTAATCTACTTACTGAGTATAGGTTAAACTCTTGATTCATAAAAGCATAGAACAGTGCCTAAAATCTTTGTGTGTAGTCACGAAGCAACTCACCTTTACCTTTCTACTGTTTGTTATTTCCTGGCTGCCAATCGAGCTTTCGCCGTGTGACGTCGTTAATGCAAGTACGGGTAGGCAGCAGCTGATGTGGGATCGGTTTGTACTTTCTACATTATTGGGCAGGTCAGATATGTTATATGGGGGTGATCGGTAAAAGGTAGATGAAGGCTGACCCCTGATCAGTGATAAAACTGAACTCCACATCGGATACTTATCTAGTCGTTTACTTGGGTGTTTTCTAGTGTGTACGACGGCGTATTGTTGTGTGCTCTGAATATGTAAAAAAATAAATATATATATAATAATAGAACTGCAGGCAAACAAGTACCGTACCGTATGCTACCCTCCACCCGTGTGGATTGACAATATATGCAGCCAATCGCTGTTCTCAGATGCCTTGAGTGGTCATCTTTACCAATCACGTAGGATTTCGCGTCAACCTGCTGCAGTGCCTGCTTTCTTTGTGTTGACGTTTTCGGGGATCGAGAGGTAATAACCATATTGTAATATACCACGAACATGTTCTAGGTGTTAAAACAGTGATCGCAACTGTGGAATATCTGATTTACACAGTTGTGAAGGTTTAGTGGCACATAATGCTTAGACAATGAAGCTAATATAATATTCTACATGTCCCACCTGCTAGTGTTAGTCCCCCTAGCACGGATCTCATTGTTAGCTTCGTTCATTAGCCTAATGAGCTAACACCTGGTAGCTAACTAAACGATGTAACATTTAATGAGGCTTTTATTACTGGTACATTACTTAACGACAAACTGTAATTATCATAACACGTTTACTTTATATTGGCTGCAATAAAACATGCACCGTGAATGTATAGCAACGGGGAATGCTAAGCTGCTGCCAGTTAGCTTTAACGTTAGCTAGCTTGGAAGCTAGTTACCTGGTTTGGTGGGCAAATATATTGCAAATCTGCATAACGCAGCTAACCCCACGGGGTTTAACATTTAACACAACAAAACGGCACATGATGTCAAATTCAAGTGAATAACACTGAACTAGTGCTGTGCCAGTTGTGCTATGGCTTTTAGTAGTATCGTATGTTAATAATATGAAAGGCATACTCCTTTTTGTCTGGTAGGCTTTGCATAACTGTATGTCTGGTTCTTTCTCCATTTCTTAGTGTTTGAATGGATATAACGAGGTGCACGGAGAAATGGGTAAAACATGGCAAGGTTATTGTACCATGGAGCCTTCATTTCATAAAACATGACATTCATGCGCAGTTTCGTACTATAACCTCTGCTGCAGCCGTTCTATTGTTTGGGTTATGCATCCACTCTCCTTCAGTTCAACCTCGACAACAGTTCGTTTAAACCATACTATTCACTGACTCGTGATATTATTAGTTTACATTCTGGTATTGGTGATGGTGGGTGGGTTAAAAATAACATAATAAAATGTATTTTACACTAATCCATTTATTTATTTAAGTTATATAATTTAAATCCATTGCAGTTTATGTATTTGTCTGGAAATATACTTTTCTATTTAGAACAATAGAGCCATAGTCATAGGTCTAATACAATGTAAAAACAAATAATAAAAATCGAATAATTTCATAACTCATGTTTTAACAATAAAATGTAGTTTGACCATGAATCCCTGTTACATTCGTCTGGTCTACAAGTGTATTACATATTTTCCAAATACAAATTTAACGTGGGCATATTTCTATTAAAAACATCTCTGGATCATAGCTTAATATTCAATAATAATTATATATATATATATAATTATTATGTTTCTTTTAAATAAAGTAATGTTTCACCTTTTCTGATTATTTTCTGATCATTTATTGTATTGTGCTGGCCAATTTAGACAAGTTGAAGCCATTTAACATTTATGCGCAAACCTTTGCCAGACATTTTATTGGTATTTACCCCCTAAACCACAGGAGAGGCCTCCAACATCCTCCATGATGTTGTCCAATAAGAAGTCAGATCCTGGCTCCTCCTCCTCCACCTCCTCCTCCTCTACAGGGGCAGCTGGAGGCGAACGAGCCCCTGTGGCTGATGCCCAGTGTGGGCCTTCAGCCTCTACCCCTGGCCCCGGGGATGTAAAGAAGAAAGAGAGGGCTTCCCCAAGTGGTGAGCAAGGGGGACCCCCTATTCCCCACCAAGCAGACTCTGGGCCGATGGACCAGGACTCGGCCGAAGTCCGCAGGACAAGCCGGCGGAAGCGAGCGAAAGTAAACACCTAATGTAGCCTTTGCCAATAGGGCTATGAACTAAAATACTATGCTAGGAGTAAGTCATTTGTATTGTTATCTTAGGAACGCAATTACAAAGAATACAGTTAGGAGATAATTGATATGTGTATTAACCTCCATGGTGGCACTCCATGTTATGAGAATGTGAATTGAAGTGTTTTTATTTGTGCATCGTTTATGCACATAAAATAAATGTGTGCTAAAGTTACACGTTAAGCCTATCAGCAAATCAGATGAGCCAGTTAAGTGATATTGATGTTAATGTGGTGTTGATGTTCACGTCATTGTAAAAAAGAAATTCATCAAAATAATTGTGTCCAGATTCTAATAATATTGGGTGCCAACATCACAGAGGTTTTGTGTGAAGGGTTACAAATATTTAGGCTATAATTGCTCCCATATTACTATATTTACAGGCAATCAGTGATTCTCCCACCATTGCCAAGGTAACCTACCACTACTCCAAGGAAAATGGAAACATTTAATAATTATGAAGAAAATAAAACACTATTTAAATTGTAGACATAAATAAATTAATAGAAAACAACTAATTTGCTATCATAGTTAAACGTATCTATCTAGTAATATTTCATTAGTGTGTATTGTTTTTGTAAGTGTTACATTAATTGTTAAAATGTTAACGCACTATGCAACATGTCAAAGAAGGGTGCTAGAAGCGTCATGAAACAATCAAAAATAGTTGTGTGTTTACACACACCTTACTAAAAGCAGCTACTGGAGAAGCGATGGAGGCTGCCAGCTCGTCTGAAAGCACAGAGACAACTTTAACTGGGAGCACCGAACGTATGTAAAATTGGTTTGATATTCTCACATTCGGACATTCCGGCTTCAATAACTCAAGGTCAAAACGTGAAGAAAAAGACACTGGCAATGGATTCCTAATTGATGAAACGGCTACGTAGAACCTGATTTCTTTGAATTCGCTGTTTTAAAGTAACACTGATCTGTATGGCTTTCCTGACGATTGACGCAAATTTAGGGGCAGTAAACAAAGTACAATGGCGAAGAGAGTTGATGTGTTGAAACATGAATACTTGTGTATATTTGCATGAAACACAGACGCTATATGTTGTTACATTTAAATATAAATATATGTAAGTCATTAATAATATAAATGTAATAATTTCTCAGATTTAGATTTGTCAGGCAATTTTATTTGATCTAAATTAACCACATGATGCCTCCACGCCAGCCTACCTCCCTCCATGTTGGTATGTAGACAGTGTACACAGCAATAGTCTGTGATACGTTGCTTTAAGATGGCAGCTGTAGATTTCCAGGGCATACCAACCAACTTTCACAAAACTCTAAGGGAAACACTGGGCGATGAGTTACTAGGTAGGTGATGTAATGCACCGTATAACTGATTATTACGCATGCTGCTGTATCGTTTGCATATACTAGTCTCGTGCCGTCTGACAATGATATGTTGTACCTTTTCTTATTTGTGTTATTTTCATTGCTGTCGAATGAGCTTGAAATTCTGTGCTGTTATTTGAATGCCATATCGCCAACACTATAACTTGCCTTACTTCTGTAAATGGCTCATAGATATCCTGCTCCGCTGTGGCGGTTTCCCCGCCGGACCCCAGAACCAGGTTTTAATGGCGCCTTTATTGTGCCCCCTTGTTGCAGGTGGAGTACCGCGAGATGGACGAAAGCCTGGCCAATCTGTCTGAGGACGAATATTACTCCGAGGAGGAGCGCAACGCCAAGGCCGAGAAGGAGCGCAAGCAGGTGGTCCCTCCGCCTGCCCCTCCGCCGGAGGAGGAGAACGACAGCGAGCCGGAGGAGCCGTCTGGTGAGTGCGATCGTTTCTCCGCCGCCACCCCGTGCAGCACTGTGCCCAGGACGTGTCTGTGTGTCGGGGTAAACGTAGAGCAGGTGTGAGAGTGTGTGTACCTTCAGGTGTAGAGGGCGCCGCATTCCAGAGCCGGCTGCCCCACGACCGCATGACGTCCCAGGAGGCCGCCTGCTTCCCTGACATAATCAGCGGGCCCCAGCAGACGCAGAAAGTCTTCCTATACATCCGCAACCGCACGGTATGTGCACGCACGCACACACTTGTTTTTCACAGTCCTTGCTCACAGTGATATTAAACTTTAGTAAACATTTTGACCGTACATGTGAATGATTAAATATTGATGTTTTTAATTAGCTGGAATTGCTTTCTTGCCTCCTCTTGTTGTTAAATCATGTAAAATGCTGATCGATGCCCACGTAGAAAACACAAGCTCATTTTTACGAAGGAATTGTGTGAAAACATCTACTGTACATTTCAGTAATTCAATAAATAATAGAGGTTTGCTAGAATATTCACTCATGGTTTTATGCTGTAGCTCCAACTGTGGCTGGACAACCCTAAGATCCAGCTGACCTTTGAGACCACGGCACAGCAACTCGAAGCTCCCTACAACAGTGAGTTTGTGGCAACTTCCTTTTCCTACCGTCTCCCTGAAATTAGTTTGCAGTGTGATACTGTCTGAACTAACTCCTCATCTAATATTCATGTTCTCTCATTAGGTGATACAGTGCTGGTTCACAGGATACATAGCTATCTAGAAAGACACGGCCTCATCAACTTTGGTATTTACAAGCGGGTCAAGCCTTTACCTAGTAAGTTCACTTAAACACAGTATTACATATAAAATCATGTTTGTTTTGTTTTCTCCATAAGCCTTTTCACTTGCACACCAACAGTGTAATTGACAAGTAGTCTGCGTCTGCTTAACTGAAATTGAGTCATCGTTAGGGATGCAACAATCGAACAGCAGATCGGAATCGGACAATTTACACACAAAATACGAGATCTGTGGAAGTTAGATTTTTTTCTCTCTAATGGCCGATATGGAAAACCAATCTTTGTGGTCAATTCACCATTCATTTTGCCTTATTTTTTTTTTAATTTCATGCGTTTTACTGTCTTACAAATTGATCTTTAAACGAATGGATAATGTATATAAAAAGTATTACATCTTTATTGGTCAATTTTTGCGGACTGAGCATTGGCATTCGGTACCGGCCAAAAACAAAACCAAGATTGTTGCATCACTTGTCACCGTACCTTGTAGATGCAGTGTATTCATTGCTGTTTCTCCAGCAAAGAAGACTGGGAAGGTGATCATCATTGGAGGAGGGGTCTCTGGTCTGGCTGCAGCGAGGCAGCTGCAGAGCTTTGGGATGGACGTGACGGTTCTTGAGTCCAGGGTAGGACCGTAGTGCCACAGCTCCTTTTTCTGTGGGGACAAAATGCTAGGGCACCGCGTGACCTTCTTGTTTTGTCTCTGCAGGACCGTGTTGGAGGTAGAGTGGCCACGTTTAGGAAGGGCAACTATGTGGCTGATCTGGGGGCCATGGTGGTAACGGGGCTCGGTAAGCTCGCTGTTATGTCGGACACAACATAACATACATCTGATGTATTGCAGTTATGCCATGTAAACAACACGGTGGCCCAGTGGATAGCACTGTGGCCTCACAGCAAGATGGTCTCGGGTTCGAACCCCAGTCGACCCGGCCTTTCTGTGTAGAGTTTGCATGTTCTTCCCGTGTCTGTGTGGGTTTCCTACGGGTGCTCCGGTTTCACCCACTATTAAAAAAACATGTCAGGTTCACCCTCCAGTTAGTGCCGTTGACCAGACACTGGCCTCAATCTGGAGTTGGTCCCCGGGTGCTTATATTCGTATGAATGTTGCAATGCTGAATTAAGTGTGTGTGTGTGTGTGTCTAGGTGGTAACCCCATGGCAGTGATCAGTAAGCAGGTGAACATGGAACTGGCCAAGATCAAACAGAAGTGCCCCTTGTATGAAGCAAATGGCCAGGCTGTGAGTAAAACCTGACATCATGGTCCATAATGTGGCATTTTGACTCGTTAGTGCCCTCTAGTGCTAAGACAACATTTTCAAAGTCATATGTTTTAATAAAACTACCATTACAAGATTATATTTGTTCTTCATAATGTGGCATTTTGACTCTTTAGTGCCTGCTAGTGCTAAGACAAATGATTCAAATTTTAAGATTACAAGATTGTTATTGTTTTTCTTCTAAGTGATAATGTATTTTTTTATTAAAATGGCAATATGACAATGAAGCCATCTTTAATACTTTGTGCGAATGTAAAATACTCAACTGCATTTGCTACTATATATAGCCATATAAATCCTGCATTCTCTGTAATCAACCAACATCCAAAAATAACCTGCCATGCAACTAGCGTAGTTACAAACCCCATTCTTTTAACACAACCATGTGTTTACATGTTTTTGAACAAATGTTGTTTATATGTAAAAGGTTCTCTGAGCACTGCTCTGCAGCTCTCTTCCTGGTCCAGTTGTTCCACTAGCAATAAAAACATTGAAAAAGCTGGCTTTAGTTACTGCTTAGCCTAGCGTGTCATCAGCAACAGCTCCAGTCCCTCTCAAAAGCCGAGAGCAAAGCGCTAATATCATTACATTGGACGCAAACAGTGTTTCACCTTTGTTTAGTGGGCTATCTTTGATACAGCAGTGGTAGGACATTTTAGGTTGGCCCCCGTGGATTGTTTTGGTGTACATGTTATGTGCAATGTGTTTTCCCTCCTCCACAGGAAAAGTCAAATGAATGTATACGTTTTACTTTGTATAACCCTGTTTGAGGTGAAGCCTGTATGTACTTAATGTGTTCTCTCTCTCTCTCTCTGCCTCCCCACCCTCTCCTGTGTTCATCTCTTGGTGAAATACTTAAGGGAGAACGATGCACAAGTGTATGTATTGGTTTATTTACATCATATACTCCTCGCCTAACACTGAATCACTTCAAAAGCTCATTTAAAATCTATCCTTTTTTTTCCCCTCTCTTGCCATAACTCATCTTTATTTATTTTTCTAAGGGAATAAGAGAGATTCCAGTTGTGGCCCTGCTAGCTTGCATCGCTTATTTCATAGTGATTGCCAAATAAGTGCTTTATGACCTCTCCACCAAAGGGAACATCCGCTCCTTGAAAACATTCCATATCCAGAATCCTGAATAGTCCTAGATATGATGCAAAAAGTATTATTTTATATAAGTTGGAAAAACAAAAAAGGGAGACTTTGTATTAATTGTAGTGTAGATTAATTGTATTAAGAAGAAATCCAATTAATCCACAATTAAATAGACTAATTGGTTTGCTGCTTTGTCCATATTTGTCCATAAGTAAAGTAGCGGAATGGATTAACTCTGTTTAGCGAGTTTCATAATGCAGGGTCATCATTTACCTCAGCATGCCATAAAACACATTGTTCTACATATATTAAGTTACTACTTAACACCATTACCCGTCGAGATACAATTTCTAATCTGTTTTGAAGGGTACAAGATGAATGGTGTATTAATTGTCTTCATTCCACCAAAAAGTATCTCTTTTGAGACTCCTTCTACATTATTTACAATTGCCGTAACACATCACTTTGTTAAGAACCACATGGCGATTCTGGAAGGGAGACAAGTGGTTACAGCCTTCCCAACATTGTTCCACTGTTCCTATTCATAAATAATGTTCTAATTGGTGTTTTCTGTTCATTGTATTTCCATCTTTAATGCATGCATTCCCATATGTTACTGATTCTCTCTCTCGTCCTCTCATGCTCTGTCTCTCTGTTTGTGTCCATCTCTCTCTCTCTCTCTCTCCAGGTGCCCAAAGAGAAAGATGAGATGGTAGAGCAGGAGTTCAACAGGCTCCTGGAAGCCACCTCCTATCTCAGCCACCAACTGGACTTCAACTTCCTCAACAACAAGCCTGTTTCTCTGGGCCAGGCCCTGGAGGTGGTCATCCAGTGAGTATATCGTGCATACAATGCACACAACAAGTCTGTTCCTTAGAGTATGATCACAATAATGTACAATTGATATGATTAATAGAATTACAACCAAAACATTTGAACATAATAATTGAATAAGACATTAGATTATTGTGCATTATTTCAAAACAAAATGCATTCAGAAGACTAAACTTGACATTTGTGTCACTGACTACTCAGTAACATAACGAGCACTAGCACAATAGACCTTGAACACATTAAGACAGATGAGCCAATAGTAAAATAAATAAAATAAAGTGACCATTAATCCGTTATTTGTCATATCCCATGCAAGACATAAAGTGAAGCACAGGCAGAATAAATCTCTGTGTGTGTGTGTGTGCGTGCGCGTGTGTGCGTGCGTGCGTGCGTAGACTGCAGGAGAAGCATGTGAAGGACGAGCAGATCGAACACTGGAAGAAGATAGTCAAGACCCAGGAGGACCTCAAGGAGCTTCTCAACAAGGTAAGAGCCAGCTGCCTAACGGTCCGTCGTCGCTGCTGTGCCTCACCTGCCCACTGTCTCTCTGCACCTCCTCCCCGTCAGATGGTGAGCACCAAGGAGCGCGTGAAGGAGCTCCATCAGCAGTACAAGGAGGCCAGCGAGGTCAAGCCTCCCCGGGACATCACCGCAGAGTTCCTGGTGAAGAGCAAGCACCGCGACCTCGCCTCCCTTTGCAAGGTGAGCCCTGACTGGCTGGCGCCCTGAGCTTTGATTGGATGGAAGAGGGGGTGTGATGATGAGTGTTGAAAGGTAGATGTATCCGAGGTGCGTTCAGATTTGCAAACAGTTTGTGAATGTATTTATAATGGTCTGCGGAGGTAGTTCTCGGTGAACCACACCGGCAGCGTCCGACGTGCGTCAAGACAGACGGCCCTAATCTTTTCACCGGCTAGACGCGCTTCAACGCTAACATGAGAGAATATGCAGTTTGGTATGTCCCGTCTCCCGTAGCAGCTCTTTTCTCTGCTTCTGTTGTAGCGCGACTGCTCCGTTCTTCTTGTTATGCTATACGCTACCAACAAATGCTGATGGTAGCTTAGCTTCCACCTAGGTTGTCCACCGGCATTTGATCTCATGATCCGCACTGCGCTGTTGGTGCACCTCGACGCGACCAGGCTTCCTATTGGTGCTAGGGGCGTCACAACGTCATGTGACGCGCCGTGCCGCCGGTGTGCGTTGGGCTTTACATCTAGCAATTTAAAATGTTTACACAAAACGTTAAAAACAAACGCGTAAAAACGTTTGCTGAATCTGAACCTGTTGCATCTATTGTTGTAGGAGAGGTAGAGAATTGGCACAGAGGGTAGGCATATTCTGCTTACAAATGCCTGAAAGCTGCGGGAACTTATCTAGTCACGGTAGTCTGAACTCTGTTTGTTTGTTTTTCCAAAGCAAACCTTCATTCCCCTGCATTTGTGCCACGCTAAACAAGCTTCCATTGAAGTCTCGGGACAGGCATCCTGGGAGCAGGAGCTAAAAAGCTCTAGCCCTGTGTGTGTTGTGTATGTTGGTTTATGTACAGTAATTGTATAATTCCTGTGTATTGAATCACACTAGTCCTAACTATTCTCTGCAGTTTTTTGTATTAAGATGTTTCTATCTTGGCTATAGTCAATAAAACCTCTCTTTTCATAAAATGCGGATAATAAATAGAAGGGGTAAAAGTGCTAACGAACCATTCCATGCACAACAGAGCCAGTCGGGCAGGATGTCTCACTCTACTTTTAATAGCACGCCATTGTGATTCTCCTTAAGTAAACCAGACAGGCTTAAGTTTAAGTGGTTTAATGCCTCCACTCTCTGTATTATTATAGCGAGCGCTGCCGTTTTATTTCGGGGGGCAGATAAATCACCTTCCACTAGTGGGATGTGTATGTTTTAGACTGCATATTTAGCTGGCTTAATTTAAACACAGCTGGTGTTTGAACCGGAGTTGTCCTCTGCCCCATCCGGTGTCTACAAAACCACTTCAAGGTCTTGAGTCACTGTATGGCTGTTTCCCTGTCTAGAGCGGAGAGCTCTTACACACACACACACACACACTCTTTCTCTGTTTCAGTCTGTCTAAAGACAGACAGCATACCTCCATGTGGGATATCTTTCCCATAGTTTTAGTACTGTGCCACGCCAGGTTGCAAGGATTAAACACTAAGGTCTGGCATTGCTGTTGCTAGCTCCTCTCTGTAGGCGTCTTTCGAGGACTGGTTTGGCTGTATGCGATCTCGCGCTGAGCCACAGCCACTCCGACTGTGTCATTTGTGTTCTGTAACGCTCCGGGTGTGTGCCTTTTTTGCAAATAAATACACATACGTGCTCTGGCACGAAAAACACGTCTGTGTGTCACGATACTTCACCCCTCTGCCTGCTCTCATAACTGTGCTTACATTTGGCTATGTCTTAGGGCTGATGAGGGAAACGTGTCTTTGTCTCATTGTATAGGCTAGTAGTTGGTTACTAAGGCTGTGAATACTAAGGCAAGAATCTGGCAATACGATATGTTATCACAATACAGGGGCCACAATTCATATTGCGATACTGTAACCAAGGCAACATATTGAGATGTCCAACCTGTGGAGAAATGCTAATGTGTGGCACTGCTGCAGAAAATAACAGAAATATTTATGTAAACTTGCTCATGGACTGCAGATGGAAATGAGCTTCAAGCTAAATCTGGTAACAAGCATCTTGCATTTCTTTTGAGGTCAATGTATTTTGTACATGATCCCTTTTTTACAGAAATACTATATCGTGCTTTAGCGAATCGATACAGTATCGCACACCGTAATATTGTGATAAACCAGAGTATCGCGATATTACGGTGTGTACTGTATCGATTCTCTATATTATTTTATTATTTTATTATTATTATTTTGTTATTATAATTTCTTACACTTCTATTAGTTACATACCTATAATAACACCAGAAAATGGTCTAAAGGTGACATCGGCACTCCTTCTAGCGTGTGGTAAAGGTCCTGCCTGTCTTGTCTGTGCTTGCTTGTGCAGGAGTACGATGAGCTGGTGGAGTTACAGGTGAAGCTGGAGGAGAAGCTCCAGGAGCTAGAAGCCAATCCACCCAGGTAAGACATGTGAACCGTCCATCAGCATGGCTCGCACTCTTCTTCTCTCTCTTAATCCTGCAGAGCGAGTCTCTAGTCTCTCCCACCCCCCACCCCCCCCAAACCCCATGGCCACACGCACTTTCATGCAGTGTCTGTCTGTCTGTCTGTCATCAACAGGGTTTTTTAAAGTCGTTATATCAGTAATGTGGAATCATGAACTAGCATGAACTATCTTAATAACTGACCAGAAATTATTTGCTCTTTTATAAAGCCTTCTATACAGTTGTGAACACCGCTTGAAGGCAGGGTTAGGCAGGGTTAGTCACAACGCTTGCTAACTTCCAGCTCAAAGCAAAACAAGCTCCCTGAGATGCTCCGCCCCCACACATTGAAACGCATCGCAAACTCCACCGTCGTTGTGGGCGGTGTTTGCCACTTTGGTTATGTTCCTATTTACGGAGCCAACTACCAGATTATTGTTTCAGCACGCACAGAGAGTGGTGCGATAGCGAAATGTGAGGAGATGTTTTGGTGAATTTGACATTACAATTGGCTTACAATAGCTGACTACCTGTTGAGCCTTGTCCTCCTGTCTTTCTCTCTTCTCACAGCGATGTGTATCTGTCCTCCCGGGATCGACAGATCTTAGACTGGCACTTTGCCAACTTGGAGTTCGCCAATGCAACACCTCTCTCCACGCTGTCTCTCAAACACTGGGACCAGGTATGTCTTTGGGGGGAGGGGGGAAGAAGAAGAGTGAAATTGTTCATGTCAGTGATAACAGGCATGCAAAGCGTATTTTAAATGCTGTGTAAAAGGTAAAGGGGCTTTTATTGTCACATACATGTAGTGAAATTCATCTCCTGCATTTAGCCCATCCCTCAAGGGAGCAGGGGGCAGCCGCTGTGCAGCGCCCGGGGACCACCTCCAGATTTAAGTGTCACATGACACTGTGACAGGAGAGTGAACCTAACATGTTTTTGCTAATGGGGAAACTGGAGCACCCGGAGGAGACCCACGCAGACACGGGGAGAACATGCGAATGTGTCGCCTTTGGTTCATTAGCACTACTTTAGCTACTTTACTTTAGCTTTGCTTCTCTACAAACGTCCAATTTGGTCATTGAGTTATGTAGCTGGTTGTCATGGGTGTCAATCAAGATTCCTCTCCTGTCAAGTGGGCTGGTCTTAGCTAGCGCTGTCTCCCAGGCTGAATGCAAGTACAGGTTGGCTCTGCGAGACTAGGTGCCGCCTGGCTAACTGTGTGGAGCTCCTAACCTCTGTGCAGGACGACGACTTTGAGTTCACCGGCAGCCACCTCACGGTGAGGAACGGCTACTCGTGTGTGCCAGTGGCGCTAGCCGACGGCCTGGACATCAAGCTGAACACGGCCGTGCGGCAGGTCCGGTACACAGCCTCCGGTACGTTTTCTCTCTGTGTGTGTTCACCACTTCTGTGTGTGTCTCTCTCTCTCTCTGTGTGTGTGTGCATGTGTGTGTTCACCACCTCTCTCTCTCTCTCTGTGTACCTCTGTAGGCTGCGAGGTGATAGACGTCAACACCTCTCTCTCTCTCCGTGTGTGTGTTCACCTCTCTCTCTCTCTCTGTGTGTGTTCACCTCTCTCTCTCTCTCTGTGTGTGTGTGTACCTCCGTAGGCTGCGAGGTGATAGCCGTCAACACCTCTCTCTCTCTCCATGTGTGTGTTCACCTCTCTCTCTCTCTGTGTGTGTGTTCACCTCTCTCTCTCTCTCTGTGTGTGTGTGTACCTCTGTAGGCTGCGAGGTGATAGCCGTCAACACCTCTCTCTCTCTCCGTGTGTGTGTTCACCTCTCTCTCTCTCTGTGTGTGTGTGTGTACCTCCGTAGGCTGCGAGGTGATAGCCGTCAACACCTCTCTCTCTCTCCGTGTGTGTGTTCACCTCTCTCTCTCTGTGTGTGTGTGTGTGTACCTCCGTAGGCTGCGAGGTGATAGCCGTCAACACCCGCTCCACCACCCAGACCTTCATCTACAAGTGCGATGCCGTGCTGTGCACGCTGCCCCTGGGCGTGATGAAACAGCAGCCCCCGGCCGTGCAGTTTGTTCCCCCGCTGCCCGAGTGGAAGACGGCCGCCATCCAGAGGATGGGCTTCGGCAACCTCAACAAGGTCTGGACTCCAGGGCCTACTGTAACGCAGGGGGAGAGGGGAATACTAGCATGGCTCCGCCCGACTGTTGCTCTCAGCTCAGTTTGTTTAGCTGACATTATAGTGTGGAAACTAGAGCTGCGTATTTAATCAAGCTTTCATTGTGATTTCAATTTGGGCTCCTAGCAATCACAAAAACAATGTATTGAAGGAATAACTAACATTTTGCATGTTAAGATTAATGCAAGTAAACTCGTATTTTGCTGTGCATATTCACCCCTACTGGGTGGAAGTAAAAGTTTAAAACGGGAAAAGAATAAAGAGAAATTCACTAGTTTAAGGTGTTTTCACTGTTTTGTTTCAAGTGCAGTAGCCCTGTAACCCTGTTTGCTGACAGATCAATCAGGGTGGGTTTGGGCGATGACGTACAGTCCAGCGTGTTTCTAAATGGTGGTAGAGCTAGATGAGATCTAAACAGTTATAGGAACGTCGATTGGTTAAACGCTGCCCATTAAGCCGTACATTAAACATGTTCAATATTTACGATCCAAAATCCTGTAGTGTGTGGGGAACACCGATCACAGCCAATATGCTGGCAGTTGATTGTCACATGGGAAAGAGAGACATGCCGATTTAACATGATACCAACAATTAATAACAACAATAATCAAATTACAGTGGACAAGTCACGTCGATAACGTGAAAAGTAATATATTATCCCCGCCACAATCAATAAAATACACACTTCATCTTTTGCCGCTATTGCTTCTGTTGTCAGTTTTTCTTTACAACGTTCTTTGTTTACACTAAAGTAACGTTGTTTCTCGCTGGATATTAACGAGGCATAGAATCGGTTGGTGTGTGGCGTGTTGTTTTGGCCAGATCGTTGCCCTTCACACACATAACAATCAAAACAGTAAAACATATCGTTAGGTGTGTGGTGTCTTAAGTTTAGTACATTGGTAGGATCGTCTAGTGTGTACCCAGCTTCAGTTTCAAAATGAACCAGTCAACGGCTGTTAGCACTTCCCAATGGAGCGTGGCCAGACAATATTCACTCAGTTATTGTTGGGACTGGTTACACCAGGTTAGGGGAATACAGCCTGATCCCAAAAGCTTGCAGGGGGCTTTTGGAAACATTGAAACACTTTGTTGTGTAAATTTGTGTTTTGTTTTATTTTGTGTTTTGGTTCTTTATGGATTGAAGAGACTACAATGTCTTTCTCTCTTTGTTTTACTTTCTTTGTTTCTTCATTTTTTCTCTCTCTTTCTTTGTTACTCTCTTTATTTCTTTACATCTCTCTCTCTCTGTTTCTTTCTTTTAAGAGATTGCTAACTAGGAACCACCACATTTGGATAGGGGCTATTTATTCCTCCGGGAGTCCTCTTTGTGTTTCTGCTGCAGTGTTATATTCTCTGACACTGGCAGGGCAGCTTGACCTTCAGCTCCTAAACAGACAGACAGACGATACACTTAGATCCGCCATAGACCCCATTAGGTTGTGATTGGCTGTTAGCCCAATAACCTAATAGCCTAAAGATCTAAGTCAGAGCAGGTGTTTAGTGCCCAAGTGTTAAGCTGAAGGAAACAGGAGTCCCTCTGCCCTATAAATAGCCCGGCATCCAGCTGGACACCCTGGTTCACAACTGGGGTGGGGGTAGGGGGTGGGGGGTGATGCTAGTCTGGTGGCTTTCAGTGTGTTGGTAAATGTTTCCTGAGCATCAGCCACTGCGGAGGAGTTGAGCTCTCAATTCTTTTGCTGCAGAGACGGAGAGAGAAAATGCTGCATACTTATTATGCAATTGCAGATGTTTGTACTCCTGTCACCACCAGAGGGAGCACTTCTACATTTCACACTGACCACTAAATTGATTATTAGTGCAGTTTGGTCCATTTAAAACAAACAAAAATTACTCTATATTGTCACCACTGAACAAAATATTGAGATTATACTACAGGGGTAGAACCGCAGGATCTGTTCAACTGAGGATGTAGGTGATTTTACAAGAGGTGGACAGAATCACGAGATGATGATTTAGGCAAAAATTACTTGGGACATTATTTTAGGAATGTGACAATATAAAATAAATTGATAAAGATTTCTGAATGTCCGGTTTCTGAGTGTCATCCTCCTTGCCTGCAGGTGGTGCTGTGTTTCGACCGTGTCTTCTGGGACCCCAGTGTCAACCTGTTTGGCCACGTCGGTTCCACCACAGCCAGCCGAGGAGAACTCTTCCTCTTCTGGAACCTCTACAAAGGTAAAAGGGTCTGGGGGTCCAGCTCAGTGCAACTTAAAATGTTATTACCAGCCTCTGTTGATGTTGGGTTTTTCCCTCTTTGTGTTTTTTGTTTGACATTTGACACGTTTGTCCCTTCCCAGCACCCATCCTCCTTGCCCTGATGGCGGGGGAGGCTGCTGGCATCATGGAGAACATCAGTGACGATGTTATAGTCGGCCGCTGCCTGGCCATACTGAAAGGAATCTTTGGCAGCAGCGCTGTTCCACAGGTGTGTGTGTGTGCGCGCGCGCTGGTGTTTGTACACTAGTTTCTCCTTCTGGAGCACGTTGACTGGGGCTGTATCCGAATTATAAAGTTTGTACTATTTATTATGCATACTATACTGTATATTATGCATACTATACAGTATAGTATGCACTGTATCGTAGTTATTTTTCGTTGGCAGAACGCAGACATTTAGCAAGACTTGGCGTGTGTGTGTGCGCGCGCATGGCATGGTGTTAGTACAACTAGCTTCTCTTTCATGTCTTTCCCATCATTGGAGAGCTGTCTTTTGGGCCTTTCAGTTCCCCAGCTGGAAGGCCCAATTGGCTGCTGAACCGGCCCTGACCGGCTTCACACAACACTCTTCCATGTGAACGGCTCTCCTCAAACCACACGTCCTGATAAATCACCCTGCATGGCTCCATATAGGAGCAGGGAACAGAAATAAATCTTTCTGTCCTTGTTACGTTCTTAGAATATTGGCACTTTGTTCGTACTTATGCTTCTAGCAATAGCAATGTCCTGGTATATTAGATAGAAAATTCAAGTGAGTTTATTTATTAAGCACAGGCAAGCAACAGGCAATGCTGAACAAAGTACTGTACACATCAATGCAAGTAACAATGAATACATCAAATAAAACAATTCACAAAAAACAAGACAGTTTTAGCATAGTGTCCCAGAATTTACTCGAACGCTAAACAGTACATGTGTGTTTTTAGAAGAGATTTAAATGTCTCAGTGGTGGAAGATGATCTGATCGAAAAAGGAAGCTGGTTCAACAGTCTCGATAACCTGTGTTGTGAATGTCCTGGCATATTAGATAACCTGTGTTGTGAATGTCCTGGCATATTAGATAACCTGTGTTGTGAATGTCCTGGTACATTAGATAACCTATGATGTAAATGTACCGCATAAAATAGGTTAATCTGATTACAGGCTGCTGTCATTATCATAACAGAGTTTTGGTTGCTACGACAACTGGTGTATGATCTACTATTCTACTAAGGCATTGTCTAAGTCGCTTGGTATTAAAGCTGCAGAGCTCCCATGTAGATGAGTATGAGGAGGATGATAATAATTGTTAAAAAATTGTTAAACAAAAAAAAAAACACACTTCATTATGATTGCGCTGCCGCCCAATCACGTTGTCGTGGAAACGTTCTAACGAGAGCCTTGTTTGTGCTGCTGTTGTTGTTTGGGCGGATTGTGCATCGCCGCGTCAGCCAAAGGAGACGGTGGTAACACGCTGGCGGGCCGACCCCTGGGCGAGGGGCTCCTACTCCTATGTGGCGGCCGGCTCCTCTGGCAACGACTATGACCTCATGGCCCAGCCAATCACGCCTGGGCCCGCTATACCAGGGGCCTCACAGGTACACACACGGGAACACACACACGGGAACACACACACGGGAACACACACACGGGAACACACAAACAAACACACACACACACACACACACACACACACACAGGTACACACACACTAGGGTTGGGCCATGTCTACTAAAGTGGCAT
>JAODUH010000015.1:1240216-1267723 GCA_027564835.1 Typhlichthys subterraneus | reverse complement strand
CCTCTCTCTCTTTCACTCTTGCTTATGGCAGCCACCTTTGCGTTCTCTCTTGCAGCAGCGGCGGCGGCCGCTCAGGGCCCCCGCCTCATAGCGACCCAGGCCGGCCAGGTGCTGCCGCCGCCGTCCCTCCGGCCCCCGACGCCGGGGGGCGGGCCCATCATGAACCTCATCCGGCCCGCCCAGATGGCCGCCATGCTGCCCAACGGCGCCCCCACGCTAGTGCCGCCTGGGCCCGACGGCGGCATCATCTACACCACCCCGTACGACTACCCTTATGCCCTGGCGCCCGCCTCCTTGCTGGAGTACCCCCTCGAGCACAGTGGGGTTCTAGGTAAGAGACCGTGGGGCGGCATGGGCGCCATGGCGACCAGCTTTGGCCAGCCAGGACAGGAGGGCAGCTTGTTTTACCCCGGGGCAGGGGTGCTGGACGCGGCTTCCATGAGCCACAGTCAGGACTTGTTGAAAGGTAAATATGTCCTGTCCACCTGAGAGGGTGTTGGTGGTGGTGGAGGGGGTGTGGGGGGGGAGGACCGGCTGCATGGCTACACACGTTGGACACTGTGGGTGAAGGGGGGGGGGGGGGGCAGGCTCCTGCGAGGGATCTGCACCGACGACGAGGCCTTAATGCGTGGCTTTATTTGACTGAGGAGAGTTTGTTTTGTAGTTCCTCTTTTGACCAAACGGTGGCGCTCTCAGGTTTTTATTTCAAGCGTTTTGCAGGAGGAGGGACTGCCCTGAGTCTGAGCAAAGACACAGACAGCGGCGACAGCCTGGCAGGTCCCTGTGGAGTACCGCTGTGTTTGAATCTATCCACCCCTCCAACCAGTAGTTTGTGCAGTACCGTGACTCTCCAGCAGGGCAAGGGAAATTACTAGCGGGAAAATCCCAGCTTGCTAATTAATGTTCTTAACCTTCTCATTTGCTTCGTCCATCGCGGCCTAAACAACCAACAAACCAACCAACCAAAGACATAACTGGGACATGTTTTGTAGTGGTTATCAACGTGATGATAGCAAATACTATGTTAAACCAGTAGCAATACCGACCTGAACCCAATGTAAACATGTGACTGTCAAAACACAAGATGCCTTTAGTCAGTCAGTCAGTCAGTCAGTCAGTCAGCAAGCAGTCAGTTAGGAGACACACACACACATGCTAGTCCTGGCAGCTAACCTGTGTGGTGGAGGTTGCCTCTGGGGGCTGTGTGCAGGACAGAGAGAGGGCTCACTGGCTTTCCCCTTCTTTAAATTGCAGGGTTACACTAGCTTAGTGCATTTTATTTACTCCTATCATCGATCGGTGCCTTGAGCAGCTCCGGGCAGCCTGGACCCCCCCCCACGCACACACACACACACACACACACTTGCTTATCACACCTCACCACGGTATGTAGCCAACGGAGGCTTCAGTTAGTGTAAGGAATCATCTTCCATCTACAGTGCAGCGTAGGCGGCCGAGTTAGTCCTCAGCCAGAGCATGTTCCAATAAGTGTGCACAGCATCTTCACCTAAATCCCCTAAGAATAGTCAAAACTGCTTCTAACTGTCCCACCTGCTCCAGACGGAACATCTTGGCTGGGTGTTCTGCCCGCCTCCCTTTTCCCCCCACGCTGAGCACCCCAACCCAAGCGCTTGTCAGGGTGACCCATTTAACCAGTGGAGGCTTCAGAGCTCTCACTGTGATGACACGGGAGAGGTGGAGGGGCGGATATGGCGCCTGCCACATCGCCGGAGCAAAGCGATGTCTGAAATACTGGCTCTTCCACGTGGAAGCGCAAGACGGGCGAAAATGGCATGTTGCCGCGCGCCTCCCGATAGATGGGCACTGTTAGGGTTTCACCTCTTCTGCCACCGTACGTGGACGTGCCGCGACACAAGGCCAGGAAGTCCGGTTGCTCCGCGTTTGCCTGGTGCCAAGCGGAGTTGCGCACAACTGGGCGGGAGACATCGGCGGTGACAAATGCGCGGAAGCAAAGTGTCAGCCTTTATCGGTGACCGAGAGGAATAGTGTGGGAGGGAGAGAGAGAGATGTCTGACACCATTCAATTACCATCAGAGCTCTATTGGATTGCCCCTACTTTCAAAATAAAGAGACTAATTATCAGTCCTCTGGAACCCACAGAAAGAATCACATTCTTTTCGCAGACAAATCGAGAGCCTGTAACCTCCCTCCTCAAACCCTTCAAAGACTTTATATACCCCAAGCACTGTGGAATCCTATTAAGTTATGCATTTATAAATGCCAAGTAACACTCATAAGATTTGTGAATTTGTGTTTGTTTCTGTATTTTCTAAATCTAAATATGAAGACATGTCTGTGCGGTGTCTACACACATGCATATGTATTGTATTATTTTGCATAATGTATTATGCTCTGTGTATCCCTGTGTAATCTGAGCAGCATATATGGTTAAAAATGTGAATGTGATTACTGGAAAAAAAAGACTACGATGACGAGATAACGTCAAAGAAAAGCCCCGCCTGTTTTCCTTCCCTCAAAGTGAACGGTTTCTAACCTTGTGGACCTTGTTGCGATCTAGGTGCAATGGCTACTAAAGTGAGACGTCATGACACAAGGGTCCATCCTTACCAAAGGATTGTGACCACAGACAGAGGTCAGTTTAGTCTCTCAAGACACACACTGCTAATTGAGCGATCACAAGGCCCCCCCCCCCCTCGCCACCTTCTTTAGTTACTGTAACTAGGTTTGACAAACCAGCACTACGGGAAAACAGACAGGTTTTCAAACTTTTCCAAACTTGCTCAACTGTTATTGGAGCACAGGGCGAAAAGGGGTGGAGCTTGGGATCGGTCAATTGACTGATTGCATTGCAATGTTCTGTTCTTGATGCCTTAGATGCGACATCCTACTGTACATTGTCTATACTCTGTATTACTATTATTATATTACAATGCTTCACATTCTTCTCCAGTTCTGCCACACGCATCCACGCACCAGCTAAACGGTTGACTGTGGTTATTATGCACATTTGTTTACATTCAAACACCATTGCGTGTGTGTGTGCGTAGAATGCGTTTCAAAGCTCAGGCATGAAGGCAAATTTCTATGAAGTTGGGTTAGCAAGGCTGTAAACCCATGTCGGGTGGCGCTAAACGCCGTGTTCACGACATTCCTCTGATGTGAGATTAGGCCCTGGAAATGGACTAAACATCGTTTGTCTCTGGTACGGTGCTGGGAGACAAAGGTTAGCCCTGTGAGTGCTCACGGAGGCAGACCTAGTTGGCAGCAAACACTTAACCAAGCCTGCTGCCCCTGTCCATCTTTATATTTTAAAAGGTTTTTATTTTTTCCTCCCCTACTTTTCAGATCATATCTTTTATTATCCTATGGAAGGCTAACGGACAGACTGTAGCTGAGGTAGCTTGCATTCTCTCTGGTGTGTAAAAATTATTGAGGGGATAAAATAAATAGTTAACTTACTTTTTAAACGATATTTCAGTTGTACGCGAGGTACTGTCATTTTTCTATTTGAGCAATTTTATATCAAATGTATTTATGGTTCCTGTGTGTGTATATATAAGTCAAATATACTGATAAATAAAGAGAAAAGAATCGAAACCAACGATTCATCTGTTAATTGCACATATAACACTAGTCACTGTTATTCATCACGTAACATTGCAGTAGTTATGTTAAATCCTTACCACTAATACATTGTTCATAACTTGCATTCCAAGAGAAACTAAAACACTAGAAGTATGTACTTTGTCTTGTTGACCTCTCTTCGCTTCTGTTTGCTGGTAATGGAGGGGCAATGTAGCACTCGCTACCTGGTTCAGAGTGGGGGCTTAGCAGTGGGGGCATTGTGACCTAATCCAGGTCCTCACCAGACTAGCTGTGCTCATGTCTTAGTGGCTGGGGAATTAAGGGGGGGATTGCATTCATTTTATTGTTAAAATGATGTCATTCCAGTCTCTTCTTGCTGACACTAATATCCTTTCTATCTTTTTTTTTTGTTTGTTTTGTTTTTGTTTCTAACCACCTAGCCGCCACCGGCAACTAACACATGACCTTCTGACCTCTGAACTCTTCACCCAATGACGAGCCGCCCCAAGCCTGCCTGCTGATCAGTTAACTGGTAATTGCCTTTGCTAGCCTCTCGGACGCAAGTGAGAGAGGCACCTGCCCGTACAGTTACCCAAACATTGACATTAATAAAACCGAGAACAAACAAAAGATAAGAAGCGACACAGAATCTTCAGAGAAACACAACAAACCCCAACAAGTTGTGTAACTTTCATTTTATTTTTCAGTTGGTTTATTTTTCTGTTCGTTGAGTTAAATTCCCATTCTCTCTCTTTCTTTTTCTCCATGACCTGCATATTGGGTGGATGCTTATGTGTTACTACTCATGAATCTGCACTGAATTATATAGCAATAAGGATCTGACCCCACCCTGCCCGGCCCTAACACAGCATTCGTTGACCTCACTAGAATTAATCATGCAGCGCTCAGTGAGAGCTCAACCGAATTAAAATCATTGTCTCATAATGATCATGTAATATGACGTATTGTTTTAAACTATATAGATATATATATACCTGATGCCCCTCCTATCCTGGGAGAAAAAGAAATGGAAGGAAAGAGAACGTACGCTCACACCAACTTTATTCTTGTCATTGTTCCAAGTAGTTGTGTTGTTGCTGTTGCTAAGCTCTGAGACATAACTGAGCTGACACATTCTGGGTGTGCCTCTTTTAAAAAAAAAATGCCTTGCCTCGTCTGTTTAATAGGAAACACGCGCAACAAAAAAGCATGACTGCAAATGGAGCTTTTCATAATGTTCTGTGTTTTTGTTGTTTTCTCATATTTTCGCTTTGTAATCGTGAGTCATTTTCTTTCGCTTGATGTTTGGGTTTTCTCTGTTGTTCACATTTGACTAATTAGCTTTGTTTTGATGGACTAGCAAAAGGGGTGGTGGGGGGACATAAGTAAATACTTGTACTGAGCAGGCAGCCAAAATGTACAAACACCTCAATGTGTGATGGAGACGGGCAGGATTTGGGCTGAGTCATGTGTTTTTAATACTTCTATAATGAAAATAGGATGGTGTTGCACCCTAGGGCGACATTGAAGCAGTGCATATAACCTACTAGCTACTGACAATTGCTACGCCCTCATACACACTACGTCCATTATAGTGTCTGATGTATTTAGAAAACAAAATATCAATGAATTATTAGCTTTGATCTAAAAGCGAAAGCTAAAAAAAAAACAATGTGTGTGTATTTAGCCAAAGGGTTTCCCATTTAATTCTATCTATAATTATGTATCTCTGAGGTCTTTCCTCATGATTTTAAGAGTTTTTTGGAATGGTGTGACTTTGTGGTGTCTGCATTTTAGTCGCTCCAGTGTGGAGGTCGAACACTAACTCAACATGCTTGTTGCAGTATGTCGCTCACTGGCGCAGGGTGTGTGAAGTCTTGTACATACATGCTATCTTTGATTTCTCACCTTTTATATTGTGAGTAGTTTCATCCACAAACGTATTGCCTATTTTATTTTTACATTTTTGGTGTATTGACATTTTCCCATCTCAGTGTTTGGCCAATTTTTGTGTTTAGGTCATTCGTTTTAATTTTGCAATTTTTTTGAAAACTAGTGAATTTGACACTTATTAGGATGGTGGTATGGCACGATGCCGGCCATCCCATAGTATCTTTACCTTGCTTGACAACCCATCTGAACGTCTGCACATCCACAATGTGTCACACCTAATCGATGGTTGTCTGGATTCTGAGCCCGTGACCTTTTCTTTAACTCTTTCTCAAGAAAAAAAAAGGATGTGAAAGCCATGCCTGCCTGTTCAAATTGCTTTATACATACCTGTTATATAAATATATATACAAATGTAGATAACCTATCATTACATATACAGAGGAGAACAAAATTAGATAATTTTACAGGGTGCTGGAGAAGAAAAAATATATATATTTTTGGCAATTTTAGCTTTTTATACTTATCTTGCAGTTATAAAATGGAAAAGTAAAAAAATTAAAAAATAAATATATAATAAAACAAAACATGGGGTGAATAAGGAACAACTAGGGGATGAATAATGCTGTGATATCTTGGCTCATAATGCAGGCCTAAACAGTAAAAAACCCGGGGAGCAAGAAGTATATTTCACAGACCGACGCAGGGGGTAAAAAAAAAAAAAAAGAAAATGAAATCAAAGTGCCTTATTGACAGCTTGAGTTTTATGAGTATTATTATGTTGAGTAATATCCAGCACCAGGACATAAGAGAGGACAGGCTAGCATCACGCCCTCGTAAGAGTCGGCAGGGTAGTTCCCGTTACGCTGAGGAACTACCAAAGTTATTCTATGCAAAAAGAATAGCAGTCGTTTGACCAGCTAAATATGTGCCATGGTTTTGTCTTCCTACAGTTCTTTGTTTTCTTGTCAGCCCTTTACTCTGCCAATATGAACAAGTTGAGTTCTCTTTCTGTTTTGGTTTTTAATGGCTATATATGAACTGTGGTGTTGATTTTTGATAATGCCGACTTACTCTTCCAAGAACAAAGTGAACTGCCAATAGCAATGCAGTAGAATGCCAGGGCAAGTTTAGACGACGAGCCGGAGAATGTTAACAGCATTCCTGCTGGCAGCGTGCTCCTGTTAGCTTAACAGGTGTTAGCTTAACAGGTGCTAGTTGAAGGCATGCAGCCCATGCCACCGTCTCCCTCCATGTCAGTTGGTCAAAAAAGCCAACCATTGATGTAATAAGATTGATCATCTGCTGGCGATCTGCTGGATGTTGAATCAAGCTGTAAGCAGCTCTGCCAAACAGTTCTGTTATTGCAACAACCAAGAGTTCATTGCCTTGAAGGTTAAATCGACATAAAAGATGGAATCAACAAAATTCCTCTATTCTGATGGCCTCCTTGGCAGTCTGTTCATCTAGATCCTCCATTTTTGCTGTTACAGCAGAAGGTCAATGAATTTATTTCTTTCAGTGTTATTAGTATTATGAACTCTTCTTTTGAAATGAAATGCAATATTAGATAGTGGAGGCGGAGGCAACAGCTCAGCATTTTGACAGTATTAAGAAGAAAAATCTCTCTGCAATGTTACAAACCGCTGTGTCATTGTGAAAGGCTGGATACAGTCCGTCAGGTGAATGGTGAACTCTATACCTATACCGTGTTCTCTCTGGCCTGCCTACGACATGTATGATAATGTAATTAACAGCCATTGTTACAGGTTTATAATGTATTTTTCTAAAAACTAATTTTATATGTATATTAATCATTTTTCTGACAACTCTTTTTTGATTACATTCATTGCAAGTTTATTTCCCCCTCTCCTTTACCCTTCCCTTCCCTCCTCCCTCCCCCCAAGTCCCCCCAAAATAGCTCTCTATTACATCTTGGAAACTGTCTCTTGTGGGGAGTGTTGCCTTTTCCTACAATTACATTTTTGTTTTGTTTTTCTTGCTAACTCCTAGCTTGTTTAACTCATTAGCGACTTTATTGTTTTTTTTTTTCTTGTCATAAGTATTTTTACATGCTTGCATTAAGTTTTCATGGTATATGCTGTTTTTTTTTCTTTCTTATTAACCTTCTCTGCATTTATTTTAATAAAACATTATTAGTAAGAATTTTACTAACTTGCTGATATTTTTGTCTTGTGTTTTTAACCAGTTTCATGAATGTTCTACCTTGGTCTGGTTCACGGACTAACACAATTAAAACTGGTGTCTGGCCACCATCACTCACTCACGTGCACTGAAACAAGCACACACACACACACACACACACACTATTCTGCTGCTTACAGACAAAATGCACAAACACACAACACAATATGCTTAACTGGATTATGCACGAGTCAATATCCGTCCCTCACTCCTCGCTCACGCGCACTCACCTTTGATGCTGGAGCGACGCTGCTCACACACTGCCAAGCCCCCCCCACTACCCCCGCTCTGCCCTTCATTCCAAAATGGCTGCTGTGTTTTCTCCAAGCGGGTCTGTCCGGCGACAGCCCTCTGGTTTCGCCGCCCTGTCCTGTGTCTCCAATGAACCCGTAGCAGAGAGCGGTGCTAGCCTGTCTCCACGACAACAACGCGGCGATGCCGGTGGGACGTTGCCGTTCCCTGTTAGCTGCTTGATGGGCGCTAATGGAACAGATGTGTTCCAATTACACCACCAGCACCACCGTAAAGTTCCTTATGATTAATCACATTCTCCACCTACAGCCGCTCCTGGAACCCTTATTCAGCAAAGGGTTACAGCTTAATGCGTGCTTTACTAAGTGCCCACGATGCTAAAACTCTGCATCTTTGTATTAGTCGTTTCATAACGATTTTATTCATAATTAATGGATCATATAGAAGGAGGGATCATCACATCACCACATTGTACTGTAGAGTGTAGATGTAGCCATCTACAAAGGTCAGCAGGGGACCGTTTTGTAGGTCGTGTTATGGTCCAAATGTGTTCCTTGTCTTTTCCACATTAATTGCATCCAGTATTCTCATACCTGGAGATCTGCATTAGTTAGAACTCACCAGCCATTTGACCTCAGCCTCTGGGCTTTTTAACACAATAGACAGTATAATGGCATTAGAGAGTACTGTATATGCAAGCCTGTAAAATGCAGCACATTAACTCTCAGAATATACATAAGCAGTATTTGAACTTGGTGTGGACTATAACTAATGTGAAACTTTGGGATCAAAAGGGACTCTTTGTCCATGCAAGATGTTGGTGTGATAAGAAGGTAGCTAGTATTTATTGTCACCTTAGGCAGACTTGTGTATATCAAAAATGCTGTGCCAGTGTAGCTGTCCTTGGGTTTATTCAACTTTGTTCTTTATTCAACTCTTTACTTCCACACTAATTTGAGGTGTTACCGCTGACATGCAAAAATTAACTTTATTAATCTCTTTTGATTACTTTAACCCCCTGAGTGATGCCTCCATTTTTTTTTTTTTTAAGTATTAAAAAAAAAAAAAACTTTGACTTGACTATTCTAATTTCTTCTACGGTGTGTGCCTCGGTGTTTAAATGGATCGACGACTAGTGTCTAACATCTAACGTAACATTTTCTGCTGTCTGAAATTAACATGTTCTTTTATCTAAAAATGTTTTTCTTCTGTTACACCTGTAAACCAGCAAGCTAGTGGCTGATATTGAATTCCTGGCAGGCAGAAAATAAACACTTTGTGCCATGTTGTTTTTGAATATGCTAGGTAAACCATGGAAGTTCTAGAGTAGAATTGCCCCTTTTTATGTAAAAGATTGGCTCTTCTGTGCCAAATAGAATCTGTCCAATTGCAATGGGTATATTTATGCTGTCAAAAGCCAGTTTAGCTAAAATGGACATGATGTGAAGTTTTTCCCAGCACAATGCATTACAGGAATAGCCTATAATATTGCATATGTGAGCAACAAGTGCCTATTTATGCAGTATCAGAAAATTCTATGTTTGTACATTATGTACCATTCATGTGCCAATGTTTTGTCTCCAGCTGTATTTCTAAAGCTTTGTTAAAGCCTAGATTATCCTAAATGCCCACTACCTTTCAGCACAATGTAAATATGGTAACTGTTTTTGTCCTCATTCAACTGGAAAATAGGCAAAAAATTTGGTCCCCAACCTTTTCCTCCCTCCACTAAACGTTGGTTTAATGTCTCCTCTGCTAGATTGAAATTATTTGTTTTCTTGATTGGACCACATTATGCAGTAAATAGTGTGTTCATACAGACATCTCTGTCCAAGTTCTCAACATTTCCAAGTCTAACACGGAGAATTCACTATAAACTACCTTTTACCCTGTTGAACATTCCCGAGATGTTTTTAATGGCGTGTCATGTCACCAATCGGTATTGGTCTCTGACAGCACTCAGGTGGTTAAAGACAGATGCTACCAAAACAAGAGGAGATATTCTAGCTCCACTGGATGTATCTTTGTCCATGGTAAACATTTACTGGAATGATAGTTAACTTTTTTTTTCCTACTAAGGTTTTAAAAGTATTATAGTATGTTTCTCATCCATAGTGCTGCACTAAAATATTAGATATTTTGTGTTTTTTGTTGTCTTTTCTGGAGTTGTAAGATTATGTGATGTAGATTTTATTCTGGTTTGTTTGTGTTATGTTTTTATAGAGGAATACACTAGGAATCGTGAATAGGGTGTAAAACATGTAATGGGAGTTTTGTTGCTCACACCAAAAAAAAAAAGGAGAAGCAAACATTGTGTGCAATAAAGAACCATATTTACAAGAAGCCTTCTCTGTGCTCTGCAGCAACTGATAACTTGTCTGTGCCCTGCAGTTCTGCATAAGTGTCATTTGTTTTGATTTGCTGCGACTCCGGGCCTTTAAAGGTAGGTGCAACGGGAAACGTGTCAAAAGTTCAGCTCTGGGAAAAACTACTCTGCGGCAGCTTTCAGAGTGAGGTCAAGCCTCCACATGTTTTGCCATGAAATGTGAAAAATATCAGGGTCGAACTGCTGGTATTTAGCACTGAAATGTATCCACATGGCTGAGGTGAGTTAATGTCAGCTTTTAACAAGACCATGCTAAAGAACTTGATCTTGGACAGACCAGTGTCTCCCTTGTACTGACTTACAAAGAAAGTGTTTTCCTCCAAGCTATTTTGTGCCCTGGCTTTGTAGTGAGTAACTTGTCTGACCACTGGGAAAAAATAGTGGCATGAGGTATCTAAATGGGGGGAGGGTGTGATCGCACAAGACCAATTCTCCCTCCTCTCCAGCGCCCACGGGGTGTTTCAAACCAAGATATAGATTATAGAAGATATTATATGTAATGTGATTTCAAACACAAAACCATGTACCTTTCGAATTCATCCCTATTGACCTAATCTTAATTTGTGCCGTCTAACCCCATTGCAGGCTAAACGCATAGAGGGAGGTAAATATGAACTCTGGAGGTGATTAATTAACCCCCTTTTTCTACCGCTGAAGTAATGTTCCCGGCAACTCACCACCTGATGGGCAACCACAGCGCATGCTCGTCAGAGTGATTACCCAGCAGCTCAGGCGTTCCACCCCACTGATATCATCTTAATGTTCAACTCCTGCGAGGTTCATGATTACGTATGACCTGCTGGAAGGTGAACAGAGGCAAGCTATCGTCAGCTTGCGTACTTCAGTTTAGTGGGCTACCGTAAGGTGGTAGTAGTAGGGTTCTAACATGTAGGCTAATGTCTGAAGCCATTCACAGCAATGGCTCTTTAGCCATATTTAGACATAGCTATGTAATGTAAGATGTATTTAGACGCCGTTAACAGATTTGAGAATTCGAAAGGGGACTATTCATTTGGGGAGGCGAGAAGACACTTCTCTCCATTCTTCTCTCGACGGCTAGAGGATGGAGTTGCTGAATGGGACAGTGGGGGGGTTGACTGTTCACCAGGGGCTTCTGGGAAGTGACTATAATGTCATGCTGGGGGGGTGGGCGTGTTGAGATGGTGGGCTTGGGCACCCGGGAAGACTCATCAAAGAAGCGTTTTGTCACAGAAACCAGCTGGGAGTCTAATCAGAGCTGAAGCTGTGTGTGTGTGTGTGGGGGGGGGGGGGGGTGTAAGAGTGGAAGGCTTGCATCAGAAGTGACAGATGAGAACCAGCTTCCTATGCAGTGAATATAGGGCATTCATTAGAGTGCAGCTGTTCGTTTCGCTGTGTGTGCGTGTGCATACACACGGCTGTGCAGGGCGAGGGACTTGTTTTACAGGGCACTGTTGTTGAGGGTCCAAAGCCCAGCTTGATGAATGGGGCTCTGTAGGTCTGTGTGCACCTGTGCGCAGTGACACCTATAGCAGCTGTGCGTGTGTGTGTGTGTGTGTGTGTGAGAGAGAGTGAGAGTGAGGGGGGGAGAGAGAGAGACCATGGCTTTTATTTCTAAATTTACGCTTGTCCCACCAAAAATTAAATAGTCTGTTGGCTATTTAAGGCTGTTGTGAGGCCTATCAAGCCAGAAGCATCCTTTTGGTGGTGTTTATTTATATACCGTAGGTGTTCAGCTGTTTTATTAAGTACTGCAAATACAGATGTCCGCGTGTCATTTATTGCAGGAAAGGGGTTTATGTGACTGCTGAAGTGTCCTTGAGCAACACAGTGACACCTTGTATGGCAGGGCTATTCAACTCCGACCCTGAAGGGCCGCACCCTGCATGTTTTAGATCTCTCCCTGCTCCAACACGCCTGATTCAAGGTAGTTAGAAGCCTGACAATGACACGTTCACATGCAGGGTGCGCCTCATCCAGGACCGGAGTTGAATAGCCCTGTTGTATGGTGTCACAGACAATGTTTGTGGGTCTAGTGGACCCACAGCATTATTGGGCTTTTAAAATCAATACAGCCACAACAGTTTATATCAAAATACTTCATGATGTTTGCTTTATCCCAATTATAAGCATTAGACAGCATACATGGTTCATATTAATTTATCTGTGTTAGATAATATTCATAAATAAATAATAGTGCTATATGTTTGTTATAAAACATAAAAGGATAACATCTTTCAATATGTTGGAACAAGATTAAGAAATAATTGACAAACACATTTGTCAGTCTAAAAAACACCAAACCCATTGAACAGATACAATATTCCTGGCTGCAGTATCTATATCAGTCTACACAACACATCAGCCACATTGTACAGATACAGTATTCCTGGCTGCAGTATCTATATGAGTCTACACAACACATCAGCCAACACAACTCTTTTAGGCTATGTTCACACTAACACACACTCAAATAAGATCTATAGTGACAACTGTCCACATTGTTATTTACAAGTGATCAGATCAAATTAGTGTCACCAACCTATACCCAACATATCACCAACCTTTCTGCATGGGTTGCTGTGCCGGCTGTGCTGAAATAATTATAAATCATACCATTAATCTAATTGAAAATGGGCCCAACAGACTGGAACACCATACAAGGTTTTAATATACCTAGGATGGGTTCTTGTTTATATTTACCCTGAACCAAATTATAAACGCAACACTTTTGTTTTTGCCTCCATTCATCATGAGCTGAACTCAAAGATCTAATACTTTCTACTTTCTGTATGTACACAAAAGGCTTATTTCTCTCAAATATTGTTCACTAATCTGTCTATATCTGTGTTAGTGAGCACTTCTCCTTTGCCGAGATAATCCATTCACCTCACAGGTGTGGCACATCAAGATGCAGTTCAGACAGCACAGGTGTGCCTTAGGCTGGCCACAATAAAAGGCCACTCGAAAATAAGCAGTTCCATCACACAGCACAATGCCACAGATGTCGCAAGTTTTGATGGAGCGTGCAAATGCCATGCTGACTGCAGGAATGTACACCAGAGCTGTTGCCCGTGAATTGAATGTTCATTGTTCAGCTCAGGATGAACAAAAATAAAAGTGTTGTGTTTATAATTTTGTTCAGTGTATGTTTATTGCACCGCCAAAAACAAAAACCTATAAATATGAATGATAGTATAAGAAATTTAAATGTTCCTTACTGATGATTACTGATGATTAATGGTTCTCACTGCTCATTTCTGTAAACAGCAGATAGATTTCTGTCTGTGCAGTAGTTTTACACTGAGAGCTGTGGACAGGTGTTAGCCCGGATGCGTATGCTAATGCTAAGGGAACATCTAACAGGTGTGTGTGTGTTCATAGCTTCTGTCAGAGCCGTCATGTTCTATTTCAGTGTCTGTCAGTATCTCACACAGCAATGTATAGGGCAGTAATCTAATCTTTTTTTAGATATAACCGAACATCCCATGGAAAATAGCATTGTAGCCAGACACACTCTCACTAACACACACACACACACATACACACACACTTTCAACCAGGATTTGGCTGTGTCAGTGTCAGTATACTTATTAAGGGGAAGTATGTTTGTATACAACGACTGGATGTGTGTCACTGCGAGTTATCATCCACGAGGCCTTTGCTGAGTGTGTATATTTATGTGTACTATAGCAGGTGTATTTACGGCACTGACTGTTCATTTCAGAACAGAACAATGTGTGTGTGTGTATGTATGTCAGCACCCTGGGAAATGAAAACGCTGACCCAATTTAATACACCTGTGTCTCACTGCACTCTGGCCCTGCACTCAATCACACACACACACACATATATTAAACCAAATACAGTGGAATGCAGCTCTCCACCTTCATTTGAAACCATGTCTTGGTTACACAAAATGTAATTGATTTTATATTTATTTTCTATTTTCTATTGACTTTGTAGGCCCACTAGGGTGGGCATTGTGTATGAGCATGAAAAGGCATAGAAGAAGCATGTAAACCTCTGCTGCCAAACGTTGTTAATAGCTTATCTGTGACTCAGCCGTTTTCCCTTGATTTCCCAATATTCCAATTTACATTTGATATTATTCATGAATAAAATTATAATATTGTTCTGTGGTTGCCTAGGTGCATTTACACAGCATATATAAAAATGTGCACTGAATGTAAAATGAAGCTTCAAATTGTTATATGCATTATAATATAGGATATAAGATATATATATATATATATATATAGGATGATGGGTGACTGAGTAGAAGTCTTATTTTCATTGTGCTGTGCAGAGTTGTTCCTGTGTATGGTCCTGTTAGCCTCCTGTGTGGTTCTGTTAGCCTCGTGTACGGTCCTGTGTCTAGTTAGCCTTCTGTGTGGTTCTGTTAGCCTCGTGTAGGTCCTGTCTCTAGTTAGCCTCCTGTGTGGTTCTGTTAGCCTTGTGTAGGTGCTGTCTCTAGTTAGCCTTCTGTGTGGTTCTTTTAGCCTTGTGTACGGTCCTGTGTCTAGGTAGCCTTCTGTGTGGTTCTGTTAGCCTCCTGTGTGGTTCTGTTAGCCTCGTGTAGGTCCTGTCTCTAGTTAGCCTCCTGTGTGGTTCTGTTAGCCTTGTGTAGGTGCTGTCTCTAGTTAGCCTCCTGTGTGGTTCTTTTAGCCTCCTGTACGGTCCTCTGTCTAGTTAGCCTGTGTGGTTCTGTTAGCCTCCTGTAGGTCCTGTATCTAGTTAGCCTCCTTTGTGGTTCTGTTAGCCTTGTGTAGGTCCTGTCTCTAGTTAGCCTCCTGTAGGTCCTGTATCTAGTTAGCCTCCTGTGTGGTTCTGTTAGCCTCCTGTTAGTCCTGTATCTAGTTAGCCTCCTGTGTGATTCTGTTAGCCTTGTGTAGGTCCTGTCTCTAGTTAGCCTCCTCTGTGGTTCTGTTAGCCTCCTGTGTCTAGTTAGCCTCCTTTCTGGTTCTGTTAGCCTCCTGTATGGTCCTGTGTCTAGTTAGCCTCCTGTGTGGTTCTGTTAGCCTCCTGTAGGTCCTGTGTCTAGTTAGCCTCCTGAGACCACCCTGATCTCGCCAGTTTCAGTCAGAGAGTTTGGAAATCCTTGTGCTTCTGTCCGGTAAACCCTCCTGTCTGTGGCCAATCAGCATGGTACTGTTAAATAAGGGCGTGGTTTATGTGTGACGAAGGCGAAAACAGCAGTAACGTAGATGCTGCGGTATTTGAACGTTTTAGAAGAGGAAAGAATCTCACTAAAAGCTTTCCTCGATTGGAAAACATGTTTTCACTCTTCCCAAACATGTCTTATACAAGAGTGAATTTAACAACAGGCTTTGATTGTTCACAGGTTCGTCCAATCACTTGCCAAGTCTTTTTTTGAAAGCGTCTGCCCATTTTAAAACACAGAATCTCAATTGCTGGTTTTTCCTGGTCAAAATAAAGGTTAAATAAATAAATAAATAAATAAATAAAAATATTAAAAAAAAACTGTCTCTAACTAACCGCTAATATAGCTAAAAAGCTAGCGTCACCACAACTTTTCTACTTCCACATCTTTCAGCTCAAATTGAGGAATTATCTTTCATTGAATCCATACACCTGAAGTTTTGTAGGCTTCCATTAAAACACAAAGATGCATGGCTGGACAGTGGGGTGTCTGTAAGGATTGCTAGCTGGATGATTCATCTCATCTGAGCAATATGTCTGAGCAATGCGTCTCTATGAGACTCTAAATGTGTGTGTCTGTACGTGCAGGGATATGCATGTATGTATGTATGTATGCGCATGTGCCTGTGTGTGTGTATGTGCACACTCGTGAGAATATGACAAATTACTAGAAACGGCAGGATGCGTATGTGTGTGTGTAATTAAACTGTGTGTGTGTGTGTGTGATTAATCTAGGCACGCGGTGGGTGTAAACATTAAGAAGGATGCAGTTTTGATTCCGATTAATCAGAACCACATTCACACTAAATCCCAACACCGGGCACAGGCAGGACGCCCAATCATAACCGCTTGTGTATTCAGCAAACACACTTGCGCGCGCACACACGCTCAAACAGGCGAATACACATTTACTGTCACCACCGTAGTGCTAGCTTAGCTTCACAATGCGTTTCAATGTTGTTTTGATCTGAGATCGAAGTTAGCAAGCGTTCTCGAGAATGACTGACCCTGCCTTTCAATACTGCAGTCATCTATCCATGTCTCAACCGTTTGATCGACAGATAGCATTATTGATCCCAGAGGGGGAAATGCTTGTTACCGCAGCAGCAATATGACAGAAAGAGGATAAGAGAGACAGACTGGGAATGGATGAGGGAAAGCCTGCCTTGCTTGCTTCTGAACCCATCCACCGCAGCCAGCTGTTCCAGCCAAAACACCCTCCGTTGTCCCTCTGCACCTCCCCTTCCACCCTGAGCCTCAGTCTCTCCTCAACTCGGCCCGCCACCCTTCACCTCTGCCCCGGGGGCAGCCTGATCCGAGACATTAGCTGTCTAATTGAAGCTGACAGCCCCATTAGTTTCGTAGCCTGGGCTACTGTAGCAGCGATTCACAGAGCAGCTGATACAGGTGAATCGGGAACAGTAAGTCGCAAACCGATACAACGCCGAGAAAATCGTCCTGTTAATGATGGGAAAGGCACATCTGGGGTCTTCAGGCTCATTAATATGACTCTAATTGGCTCAGGAGGAAGAAATAACTGCAATTAGTCAAATCAGGGAACCTGGTGTTGCTGTTAAAGCAACAGGCAGCTCGGCGAATGAGCCAATGTCTTTGTAACTAACAAATGATTCCACAGCGTAGCCAATCACGTTTCAGGGCTGTGTCACTAAAGAGCTGCCCACTGAGTTTCCAGAAATATACACGAAGTTAGACAGGATGATGGAAGGGCACATTGACTGGGGTTGATCCATACACGTGAAAAAGGATGATCAAGTGCTGGAGCTGGAGAAGGAGAGGGGGGTGTCATGGCTATTGCATTGTGGGCTGGGGTCACAGAGGGTCATGTCTCTCTCTCTCTCTCATTCTCTCTCTTTCAACATCAGATACAGTCTGAAGCTCAACATCATTTCTCTTCTCCTACTTTCATGTTGGAGACTTCATAACCATCTATTTCCGTGGAAACTGCAAAACCAAACCCATAACAAGATATTGCGTCCCGAGAGCTTCATTCATTCCCGGAGGTCAATGGGTTGCACATCCCCTCGAACATAAAAGGCAATAAATAGAAATACATAAACATTTGTTACTCCTAATTGGTTCTGCTCTACACACCAGTATAGTAATGAGCCTTTAGAAGACTAGCATTTGAGGTTGGATAACAAAGGTTGGCTGATATAGGTTGGATATCAAAAGCATCGTCATGGGCTTATTTTTAGGTAAGAAAGCTATCATCAGGAGGTTGAATATAAATATCACTTTTCACATTTATTTGGTGCTCTGGTAGCCTGCCAAAGTGTTAGTAAGTCATATTTACTTCTACTAATATGTCTTTGCATTCAACAATACATAACGTTGCAATGACAGCAGGAAGAAATAGACCGTTGGTATTGTTAGTGAAAGGCACATGTATTGAAGGTATAACTGCTGTATTTGTGTCTGACAGCACTGGCAATACAATTATATCTGCAAATGAAAACCTCAATACAAATGAAAATCTTTGAGAGTGAACTCAGAGGCAACACAATATAGTAGACGTTTTATGGAGGAACACAGGAATGTGTGTGTACTGCGCCAAACAAGATGAAGTCTCTCATTAGAAACAATAAGAAAACTAACGATAAAAGAGTTATGTTCAGCTCTTTCTTTAAACATCTTGGGACAAATTGAAAAGCAAGGAACATAGTTTAGACTTGCATAAACACTCTCCACTGAGGATTATGGGTAACCCCACCCTAAGCCCTCTCAATTTACACTCTCACCCACATAGTATTTTGATGGACTCATAAACTATTTACATAAGCAATGCTTCACAAGATACTTGAAGCAAACCCCACAGTGTACATGTCAGTGCACTCACAATAACACCTTTTTTATTCATCATTATGAAATGAAGGTTACTGTTGAATGTTCTTATTGCTGCTGGAAGTATTTCGTATGCAAACATATAAGTGAAATATGGATGAAAGCAAAACCATTTGCTAATTGACAGAATTTATGTGATGGAGGACAATAGATGGATGGAGGACGATGACAATATAACATCCGAATAGGGAACAACATAAAATAAATGTGAATAACATTGCGAAATCACATCACACACAAATCACATTTATTTTTCCTATTAGAGTAGTACAAAAGCACACACCTCACGAGACAGCCTGCTACCCCCCCACCCCCTTCCCCCATCACCACCACCACCACCCTCATCCATAAAGTAGGCCTGAGGCGTCTCCAATGTCATTGGCATTACTACACATTAAGTAGGCCCCTCGTAACCTTAACGTAACGTAACGTAACGTAAACCTAATCCAGTAACATGTACACATCTCCCTCACTCACTAGCATCAGCCTTTATTTTATTCAGTCTAACCCCCACTGCACCCCCACCCCTCCTGTTAAAAGAGAATATTCATTATCTGTTGTTTGGACTGGGATTATGTTCATAGGGACAGCTCAAGGCACAAGATATAAAGACTCAAATCAAATTAGTCAGTCGTTGCAGTTGCCATCTAATTTAGAAATTCCAGACACCCCCTCCTATGAAGCATTCACCTGAAATCTCCTCATTTCACCTACCTCCGTCAATTATATTACTATAATCCCAACGGGAAAAGACTTACGTAATTAAATAAGAGTCAATAAGAGTTAGAGTTTCTATCTTGCATATGTCTCATATCTCTATGCAGAAGTGTGTGTGTGTGTGAGGGGGGAATCATAAACTCTCACAATGTATGCCACAGTTTAAATGACATATGAAATAAGAAATACAGATGGTGCAACAGCTTAATGATAATATACTACAGCCATGTTTCATAAGTGTGCGCCTGCACAGCAGATCGGGCACATTTAGCACAAACCGATTTATTACCAAGAAGTTAAATATTCTGTTTGAGCCCATCATTCAATATTTCTAAGTCCTAATCTATTAAAAAGTCAATGTAGTATCCAAGGACTTAAGAACACAATTTTAAGGACTTTTAAAAGTGCCATCATTTGTTTTAATTCTGCGCAATCAATTTTGTGCCATGAATCACTTTGATAGAAAAGGTGACCTACCAGCCGTCAGAAGTAAAGTGAGCATCAGGGTATCATGAGGGTTTAATGTCCTCCATATGAAACCCTGAGTTAGTGTGTAGTGTGCAAGTAGCAACGTCCGGTGCTGAGAAATGAATCCAACAAATTGCCAACATCTGCAGTTGCTCATATGGCCAACTGAGGCTGACTTCAAAAGTGAGTCAATCCCATTGACCTCCATGTTAAAATGTCAAACATTACATCAAAAACAAAGTTGGTATAAAAAAAAATAACAGTTTGTGGTGTGAATTCATAGCTCATCAGTTGAAAATATATTAAGACATCCATTTATTCCTACAGGTGTTTGTAATTTTGAAAAATTCAAACCCATTATTCAAAACTATGGGTAATGTCATATAGGGTTTATCTCTTTATTTATAGTGTGTAAGGGGTGATGTGCCTACGATCATGTGTGATGTTGATCAAATACTGCTGCAAATGAATCTGTGGGATGTTGGAAAAAGCGGTTGAGGATGGTTTCAAGCGACCCCTTCTCACAGTGATCTAATGAACATATTCCCTCTTCATAGTCCTAGATCTAAGTCCTTTGCAATCCAAGTTTCCTGACGCTCCTTGTGCAGCAACAGCATGTCGTCTTTATGATGGCATTTGTCATCTTGATGTCACTGCCATTTGAGTAGCATGAGGCGGAAATGGTGAGGAAGAAATGTTTATTGTCAAGTGAAATAGTGGTAGAATGGAAGAATAGCTGTTGCGCTTCGTGGGGACGGGGTGATAAATAATGGAGTATTATTATTTTTCTCTCTCAAAGAACATTACTTTTTACTACTGTTTTTACACTTGTGTTATATGCTATTCTTAAATACTCCGCACACAGGCAAAAGGATGGCGGGGGTGCTATCACAGCATGCAGAATCTTCCTTCTTCGTATTGGAATCTCTGAATTAACTAAGGAGGAGAGTGCGTAAACAGCGGCCATTATTTGGACAGGCCTGGGACACGTGCTTAGCTAGGCTGTTGGGAAATGAGTATGTATAGAGGAAGACTGTTTGGTCACTGCAAGCACGCGCACGCGCTCTCACACACACACACACACACACACACAGGTCATCTGGGAGCCGCTGTGCAATTATTCGAGGGCAGCCAGCAGCTCACAAATATTAGCACATGTGGGCAGCCATTTTTAACTGCAAAATAAAACACATAACAACTGGCGCAGGTCTGCTCGACGTTTGTCAAGCAACGTTTTCTCGGTGTCCAGCCACAGCCAACTGCTAGCTTCCTTCATCATTAATGCTAATTGACTGACAGCGACACAAATGGCCCCAATTCCTGCCTTAGACATAGCTGCAGCTCCAAACCAAAACCTTTATAGCAAATACATAAAATATGACCTGTTGGAGGCAGAATCAATATTGCATGCTTGTCTAAGGAGGGGGGAAAAAGCTGTTGATACATTTGCTGTGCTGACTTTTCCAATTCCTACATCTGAGATTACCATCGCTTTTGTTCGTGCTGCTCATTTTGAAAAGCAGAAATCTCATTCAGCTGCTGTAGTGACTTGGTGCCCCCGGGCTCTGTAGAGGAGGGGCGGGGAGTGGTGAAGGAGTGTATTAATGAAATGAGAAATGAGAGACAGACAAGTGTTATTTAAATCATCTCAACAACATAACCTGGGGCCTTGAAGTGCTGTGGTGCTTTTCTTGACTTTACTCGACCAAAACCCACCCAACGCAAAGATGCAAGGTGAGCTAATATTAGTTATTCAGACAAGCTCAGTGATTCAAAATTATGTTAAATAGGAAGCCACAACCTGGAACATGCATGCAAGCAGCATCCAAATTTGTGTTTTCCACCTCTGTGGTGGTTTTATGTGTTTGTGTCTAGCCAGGCGGTTGTGTGGATTTGACTGTTTGTGTGTGTGTGTGTGTGTGTGTTTTGTATGAGCAGGTGTTTCTGTGTACTGTATGTGTATATATGTGTGTGTGTGTGTGTTTGTGTGTACTGTACACGTGTGTCCTCGTGCGCACTCGGGCACGAGCAGCTGTAGACGCTACCTGTTCTCCCAGAACAATTAAGCCAATCCTCTTTACAGTATCTCCGCTCCAATTAATTTTAATATTTAAACAGCCACGCTGAGACTCCTGAACCCTCTGAAGCAAGATTAGGGTAAACCTAATTAAATATTGATGGCCATAAATAAACAGTCTAATTTGGTGAGACACCACACTGAGCTGTGAGTCAAGGGGAGCCACGCTTTCAAGCGACGTGCGGTTTCGTTAGCTGTGTAAATTGTAAAGCTAAAGGTCGCGGCAGGAAGCGGTCCCAAGGACACAGGGTGGTGGCGTGTAACGTACTACAAACGTGGGAACGCCACCATTGGTGGTGGTGATAGTGGGCGGGGTGTGGGGTCCAAGCTCAAGATGAAGGTGTCTGTGTGAAGTTTGCTGTACACTGTTTGAATTAGTAATTTAACATTAAAGCTGTACATTTCCCAACTTAAAGGTTACTATGACTTTCAAAGGTGGATGTGTAAACAGACTTTCAAACGGGTCTAACTCTGCATTCATATCAAGAGAGGAAAACGTAACACAGATCTCATGGGCTCATGATCACTTGATCGAGAAATGAACCCATAAAGCAGAGGTCACACCAATTATGTTTGAATACAGCAGAACTGCTAGACAAAGCGTGTAGCTTGTAGTAGTTGATGCGAACACCTTCAGAGGGATTCATGGCCGTCTTTGTTGTTTTTCAAAGGTAATTCTTCTGAAAAAGCTAATTGATTGGCTGTAGGCAACACTATAAGCATCACTGTTTAAAAGTGACTGGCTATTGCTACAAAATGTTCTTGCTACAGTATGAATTAGAAATGTGTGATCTAGCGGCATATTTAAAGGGACTGTAAAAGTCCCTTTAAATATGATGTTCAGACTTCTTTGGTTGAAGGTGTATGTCTTCAACCTGTAGTGGTGAATTTGATAAAATAAGATACATTTTCATGTGAAATAAAAATAAAATATAACTGAAGTTGCCAATATTCTGCTCCCTCTAAAAAATCCTCCCTGTTGTGACTACAATCATTTGCTTTCTAGGGTACCGTCCAGTGACGAACATATGTCAGCAGAATATATTGCATGGGTTCGTCACATTTTGGTAGCGAAGTGGAGAAAAATTACATAATACGTGAAATATCTATATGGCTTTGAGACTCAAATCTCTTTCCGCTGTGGAGATGAATTGAATAGAAGGGCTTTAGAAGAGGCAATTAAACTAGCGGAATCGGAGCTGAGTGAACCGCGGCCGCCGATCTCAGAGGTCTATCATGGGGCCCATGCCTATTAAATGTGCTTGCCATGGTGCAATACCTGCAGCGTGTGAGTCAGCCTTTCAGTAAAGGTCGAGTCAGCGATTGTAAGCTAATATACTTTTTGTTAAACACTCCACTAGCTGTTCTTGGTAATGCATGTCCAGTGTGGGGGGTGGAGCTTCCGAAGGAGCATGCCTGTGGCATTGAAGAAAGAGGTGTTTTGTTGTGATATTTGAAAACAAACGTAATTCACCAGCATCACTGATTTCACCTTTAAGGTAGACAAGAATAATGAGGAGCAATAGATTGAGCGGAAGTTATACAATTTATTTGAACGTGATTTGATCCAATCACTTTTGAGATTATAAAATTAAAATTATGCGCCTGTCAAGGACTTTTTATAATGTTCACCCTTCAGCCAAACCACTTTGATGCAAATGATCAAATGGTATTGAATTAAAAGTCAAGCACATAATGAATCAAACAAACAGCAGTGTAATAGTCACCTTTGATTATATCAAATATAATGACAATTACTATTTAAATGTTTACAACAAATGCAAAATGATCAACTTCATTATAATTTACATGCTGAATCAAGGCCTTTTAAATCAAATCATTTTTAGAAACCACCCTTCAAAGGTCATTTGCTGCAGTGTGCTGTTGCATATAAACCAATCTGCTGTCCATCCTGCCTGAAGCAGGATGTGATGACTAAGCATTCGCTACATTTTGTGAACTTTTTTACCTAATCCACACATTTCAAGTCAAGTCAAGTCAATTTTATTTATATAGCCCTTAATCACGTTGCAGTCTCTAAGGGCTGTACAACATACATTTCACATGGAAACAAACAACACCTCTTAACCTGCTCGCAAGGAAAAAGGAAAAAAAGAGAAGAAACCTTGTGAAGGGACCACAGAGGGAGGAAGGATTTTAAGCGTTTTGTCCCAGGTCAGAGTAAGTGAGTAATTGACAGAGTATGTAGCATTAATACTATGTATAATTTACACATTGTGCCGTAAATAAGAACTACAGTAACACATCAGAAAGATTTTAAGCGTTTTGTAAGTTAGCTTACTTAAGAGTGGTCTGTCAATTGTAGCATTAACAGATGCCACAGGAGTCCCAGGTCAAAGTAAGTGAACTGACAGACGCCATGTGAGTCCCAGGTCCAAGGAAATGTCCTATAACACTAGACACAACCAGGACCGCTCAACAACCTAGCACCTGTCTGAATTGGAGACTTGGCTTCTGCAGCAGTAGCCACCACCATCCATACATAGTCCCGGACAATGTCAGCATCTCCTCGTGACAACACTCCACCGTTTATGAATGAAAACTAATACCATATTTACACATAGTATCACCCAGTGGTAGCATATAAATACAAAATAACAAAGGGCCCAGCACAGAACCCTGTGGGACGCCACAGGGTTACACAGTGTGTCCTTTCAGTTAAATAAGAACTAAACCATGAAATTGCCACCCCACTCGCACCAACATATGTTTCTAATCGCTTAAGGAGCAGGTTATGGTCCACTGTATCAAAAGCTGCACTTAAGTCTAGTAATAACACAGATAACACACATTTACTCTTAGACGTATGAGTGTATACGTTCGCTGCATGTGGCTGTGACAGACACAAACAATCACTTTTAAGTGTCAGCCTCGCTGACAGATCCAATTACCCACTTTAAAGCAGAAGTCGTCCTGTTATTTTACAGCACCTTCAGTCTATGCTGCCATTTCAGGCCATTGGGCGTACTCAGAGCCATGGAAATAACAGAGTTAAGCCAATGGAAGTTCAACATTTTCAACGGTTACGTGGTTCATGGCCGATAGTTATCTTAAATACAAAAAGTGCACTATAAATTCTATTTTAAATCTAAATCGATGCAAGTTATATATCTGTAGATATATATGTTCAAATTGCCCGCCAAGCACTTCCTGGAAGTATTGTGCCATAGGTTTTGCTTCTGGGAACTACATGTATTTTGAGGCACTGTTGCTGTGAAAAAACAGAGATGGCGCAACTCTGTTATTTCCATGGCTCTGGGCGTACCTATAACACTCTGCTGAACACAAAGATCAAGCAAGTGCATACTCTCAGCCAGCGGTAGAAGGCACAATACAATCAGCCTTGATATGTGAAATGCTTTACCTCTGTCATCAATGAAATAGCTTGCTGGTGACATACTGTATTTCCTCAGGAAGTTTACAACATACATGCACTTTCTTGCACACACACGCACACAAACAATACACACTCCAAAGAGCTAAAGATAATTGAATTGTGTTCAAATTAGCATACAATTGCAGGATTAGTCATCAGAATTCTTTTCAAGCAGGGACATACAATTATATCTGAAAGCACCTGTGTGGTTGTATGTGGCCTCTTTTCTTCACTCACTTCCTAAATTCTGCTTTCATTCTTTGATCAATTAATTTCTTCTTTGCTTTTCCCTCGTTGTTTTTCCCTCGTGTGTCAGTGTTAACAATGCCTGAAGCAGGTCTGTGTAACCCACGCTGAAGGTCAACTCAAGCCTGCAGAACAAATCTGCAGGTAAAAGACGTTAAACACTGACACCTTACTCCATCGCCTCCTGTACGAATTAGATTCTGCATTTGTACAAGATGAAAAGTGGATGTTAAAGGGCTTCCAGACAGAAGACATGCTCTTGACAGGCTGGCCACGTGCACACCCCTGACTGACAGTGAATCATTCATGGATCGCAGACATGATGAGGGCCTGATTAAAGACACGGAGAGAGGCGCTCCGATGTGAAATCAGCACGATTGAAGGCTGATTGAACAAGAACTTTTACATTCTGAACTTCAGAATGACAATGAACTGTGTTTTCATAATTTTTTTTTTTCCCATCGGTAGACACCTTGACCTCTCTGACTACTGTTAAGATGAGCAATTGTACATACAGTATATACGGTGTCCGGTGCACACGCTCTGTAGACTCCTATCACAATCAAATAATTTTCCAATTTAGGAATTAGTAATGGAATACTGTTTGCACACATGCACAAACACAAAGACACACACACACAAACATACGGGCATACACAAAGTGGCACGCGGCGAGCTTTGGACTTCAAGCTCATGAATTCATAAGACAGTGTGTGTCTGCAAAGCGGAACAGACTAACATGACAGGCCCCTGACAGCTCCTGTGCAGGCGGCTTGCGCTCGCTCTCAGATATATATATATACGTATACTGAAAGTTATTCAAGAGCAAGAGAGGTGGCTGGGGGTGGGGTGGGGGGGGGCGGTGTTGTGAGAAGGACGAAACGCCACGTGCATAAATAGAAATCAAATGCTAGGAAGGGCTGCTTGGAGGGGAGATACGGGGTGGTGTGTGTGCCTGTGTGTGTGTGTGTGGGGGGGGTATGTATTTGACATTGAATGGTGTGGGGGGGGGGGGCTGTCAGGGTGGCACTGCCAGGTGCTGATGCGTAAATGGGGGAGAGTGTGTGTGTGCGTGTGAGACACGGTGAAACCCTCAGCAGTTCACCAGTGGGGACCTCACTGTGCTCTTGAAGGGTCTGGCCAGAACCCTCACACACACCCTCACACACACACACACACACACACACACACACATACACACTGCAGGCTGGGTTCCAGAGGGCCGGTGCAGGTAGGCTGCTCCTGAGGCCAGCAAGCAGAAGTCGCGACAGCGATCCGTTTCTTGACAGCGTCTTGTTGTGTTATCGCCGAGTTTCCATAGCAACAAACCAAACAGATCAGTTCTATCTGATTGGCCGTTGATCGCTTTCAGAAGCGTCCCAGAAGCGTATTTCCTCAGAAATAGAACTGCCTCCTATTTTTAATGGAGCCTAGCGGCCGAGAGAATAAAATATAACATTCGATTAAATTCGCATTTGATTCGCATTCGATTTTTGGAAGGAGGTGGGTGACTTTTATAGCCTGGCTCCGCCCGACTGTGCTCTCAGCTCAATTTATTTAGCTGAGATTACAATCTGGAAACCATGATCACGTTGGCGTACACACAGCCACCCTGCTGGCGGCCCAATCGGCGTGGGTTAGCAAGATGACGTTAATGTCAAGAGTGTTGATGAGGCGATCAAATCAATTGTAGCAGTGGCGATTATTTCAGCGCTGTTCAATACAGTAGATTCAAAATTAACCAGAGGCTACACCAAGAAGGAGGAAACGACTGATAACCCTTCCCAGTGGAGTGTGGCCAGACCTATTCACAAAGTGAATATGGTCTGGTTACAGTAGGCTATACTTTTTTTACCCTTGCAGACCAGAGTGACCCAGGGTTCCACGCAAGTCAATGGGGAGGTCCACTGATTTCACCATACATTTTTTCTCTCTGGGGGCGTTACTTACATTAAAATCCCGATTTTTTATATATTACAATAATTCCCAAGTATCCCAATCTAAGGCCACAATGGTATTTCTTCAGCAAACTGTTTTGAGGTAAATTGACTTAGTTTCAGGCCATGCATGGTAGATTTAGCTGTCTGGGCGCTGCTTACGACAGCGTCCACAGCAAAAATGCTGCCGGTGACACGCCCAGGCATGCATTACAATGCTCTATGTTTCTATAATTCTAAAACCTGTTGGAATATGGGTGGTGTCTTCTCACCCAGTTCCAGCATGTTCGTTTATGGAGTTGAAGTAGGAGGAGACACTGTGTCCAAGTTTATAAAAATCAGCTTTAATATAATAATAGTA
>JAODUH010000015.1:1226802-1240116 GCA_027564835.1 Typhlichthys subterraneus | reverse complement strand
GGCAACAAACCCCCCCCCCCCCCCCCCCCGCACACACACACACACACACACACACACACACACACACACTTTTGAGAAGAAGTTTTTCAAATACTTTAGTAACACTTTATTAGAAGGGTTGTTCATTAAAACTGACATAACACTGTCATAACCATGACACAGCACCTGTCATGAACATTAATTAATGTTTATGACTGTTGTCATTATCTGTCATTCTGTAAATAGTGTCATGTTTAATGACAAGTTGAAATTGTACGGGATCTGTCTAGACAACATAACATGCCAATATCTTTGTCATAACAACTTGTCAATAACCAAGACAACAAAAGCCATCGTCTTTGTCATGACAACTTGATATTCAATGGGAATTTAGTCAATTATTTTATTTATAATTATCTTATAAATTTAAAAAAGGTGTGTGTTATTATTTGGGACTGAAGGTAAATCATTTTGAGTTAACTATAGCCTACCTTAAACAACAAGAAAATAAAAATAACATTAAGCACATTCATATATGGGGTCACCGACCCCAAACACGAGGGTCAAGTCTTGCCATCATTTAATTTATTCTGAGGTCCTTTTTGTTTTACCTAATGCATTTACTTCCTCACAGATACTCTCTCTTACGGTGTTTATTCTTGTTACATTCACACCAATGTGTTTATTTGTCTCCTCCACCAGCACCTCTAATTCCATCATATTGAATTTGCGTTTGTGCTTACGGTCAGACTGCTTTGTGTCCCGACTATTGCCACGGTGGGAAACCATTAAAACACACAAACTTCTCATTTAAATACTGCTGCCTCCATTAAAATTTTATTTGGGATGTTAGTAAATCCGGCACTAAGTTTTTCATTTTAAGTGGTTTTGTTTCATGTATGCTGATTTGTTTTTGGCCATGTCTCTTTGGAGACTAGCCTGGTAAAATAAGAGACTAAATAAAGCAGGACCTTTTGGTATACATTTTTTTTGTCTTTACAATATACTATTTCCCATCTAAATAAGCAGGAGGCTATACAGTATGCCACTGTTAAACCCCTCCAACATGCAGATAATTCTTGACAACTACTTAAACAAGTAAGAGATTCACACTGTTGCTTTGGTTAACATGAGACAAGTACCAGTGACAGTAGCTAGCTTTACTTTCACGTCACACTGCAGAAAGCATTATTTAAACCAAATTAACAAAAATAAAAATAAAGTTAAACCATCTTTATACTTTAAGTAAGATATTATGAGATGTGAATGATCTCTCTCTCTCAGCTAGTCTATGTCTGATGCATTGCACCGCCACGCCTGATGCAGCAGGGGGCGCCTCTCAACAACACTACTGAGAAGTCAATGTGAATTAACAGGGTAGCTAATCTGCCTGCACCATGTAATGTTATTTGTAGATGTCGTTGAGCTGATTCTTATTTCCAAATGTAGCTACATGAGAACGGACATTTTAATAGATTTTCCTCTTGGTTTTGATTTGCCTGAACATGTTCTCGTCCTGCGTAGAATGATGCATCCTTTAAGGACTTGAAATATTAGATGTGAATGTGGTAGGCCTACTTGAATGTGATACTGACAGTAAATTTGCCTTTTGCGTGAAATTGCATTGGAATTGCCTCTTAAAAATGTTTATAGTAATAAAACAAATTAGCATATGTATTAAGCTATGTAGGAAAGATACAAATAAACATGTAGCCTAGTGTTTGTGTGATCTGTCGTTTATTTAGAAATGTCTAAAGTATTTTTCTAATTAATTTAAAATGATGTTAACTGAATTGAGGTTAATAGTAGCTTACAGTGGCTGCAATTTGTTGTCTCTAGACATTCATAATTAAAAGTTCTCATTTTCTTTATAAAACGAAAGGGCAATAAGTCATCACCAAGTATATTACTCACCCCCAGCATGGAACGTTACATAAAACGTTTGAGTGCTTCTCATACAGAAGCAATGCGAATTAATGTGAAGCAGAAGCTATTTATTATAGGCTACCTACTTTAGGTGTGTAACCGGTTATCACCACGGTACATAGCCTAGTCTAACCAGAACAAAAAATATAACTCTCTTGTAACGTTAAACCTACAAGAATGAAAGTGTGGCCACCTCCTGGCCGACGTTTGTGCAGATTTTCATTCCAGCCAATCAAGTTCATCAATGAGTACGAACAAGACTTAATTAACTGCAGAGCCAAAACTAGACTGATGAAAAACATTTTTCAAGTACTGAAAAACGTCCCAGTTTTTATTTGCACAAGTCAGAGTACATTTTAATCAACAGATGTATTCAAATGTCCTTTCAATCCTAAAGGAAAAAAACTAAATGAGAAATGTTGTTATAAACACTGGCGCAGAACAAATTCATTGTCAAATGGTCTCCAAATAAAGGCAGCTTTGAGCACAAGTCTCTGAATAACAATAAGTGTTTGTTTGTTCCTTACCTTTGAGTGTCAGCCACCATTTTCTAGTCAGTTTTGTCTCACAATCCTAAATAAAACGAAGCAGACCAAATCAATCAACTGTTGTTAAATTCCTAACATTAGCGTGCTCAATTTACATTATAATGGAACCATTTTCTACTGACAAGATGAAGACCGGCGTACTTCCAGGTTGATCATGAAAACTACACGAATATGCAAATCTAATGTACAAAACTACCTACCTACATTGCAGTGCTGTCGTTTCGTGCTGTATTTCAACCTCATTCATATTTTGAATTTAAATCTAAGTCAGTGATCGTAAGCTAATACACCAGCAGATCAGTAACGATCATCACGGCCCTTTTGCTGTCCATTCTGTGTGCAATTATAAACTGTGTGCTTTGAGGTTTGGGACTGAACGTGAAAGCATAGTGGCGTGTAAATTACCGTCCAGGTACAACTTGAGTCAGTAAATGGACATTAAGGTAAGGAATACATAGCCCAGATTTATACTTCACTTCCATACATTCTTATGACTTGGAACACCAGTTTTACTCACAGTATGTTTGAGGCCAGTTTAAACATTTGAATAAAAGCACTAAAATGGTGAGTCAATAAACGAGGACAAGGATAGTAGGGAGGACTGGAATGCAAATATGTCCTCGTTTAAAAGCACTGAGGAGCACAGAAGGGGAATCGATTTGTTTGGTTCAGTCCAAATAGCAACTCTGCATGGTTTAGTTTAGTACACATTAAAAAGCAACCTAAATGGATCAATAGCCATTATAGGTGATGACACCGCGCGAGTGATAAGTGAGGGACTATCGTCCTGTTATACATACACACACTGTAGATGTATAAAGACTCCATGTTCACATGTATTGATCACATGAGCAACCCAAACGTAAATCAAAGCTAAATCAACTCAGTAACTAAAAAATAAACAAACCAAACAAAAGTTTCAGCAAAAGGAAAATAAAATTTAATGGTTAATGTTGAAAGTGAAACTATCAAAAAGAAACTAAAGCAACAAAATGGACAAGGTCGCTAACACAGGCCATTCATTTCTCGTTTAAACTGAGGAGCACTTTTTAACCAACCAGTTGAACTGGGAGAATCTGTGGGTGGTGACTGCAGTGGTTCAAACTAATAAGAAAACAATAGAACTCAAAATGGTAAAGAGAGGAAAACAAACAAAAACTAATGGAAACAAAATAGAGACTGAGCAGATGCTCAGTCCGTCAGCACTAGGTGGGCAAGATATTGCCTCAGTCAGTCAGTACCAAATTAAAGAGGTGGAAACCAACCTAGAAGCCAGGATATAAGCTCAGATCGCTCGGTGTCTTTGGTCCATTTCAACATCACTGCCTACAGCTTAAACTGGAGTCCCTCCCCGACAAGACAACCCCCCCCCCCCCCCCCGGTCACAGAACAACCCTTATCACACTCCATCCTCTCCAAAGAACTGAGTCTGCAGCAGTAAAAACCCTGGTCTTTCAAACAGGTGGCCAAGTGAAAAGTCACAGACAACAATAGCAGAAAGAATGATATATTCTTAGCTTAAAAGGTCGTTAAAAGTGCTCTGCTGTCAAGCTGACTTGGGCTTCTGGGACTGAGCTTCTGGGGCTTCTCCCACCCACAGCAGTAAAAGCACTCTGTTTTCTGGCAACACACGGTACTCTTCCTCGTAACCAACGCACTAAAACCCCATCTTCTAACATGTGTGACACTCCAGAGAGCAGTGTGCTGATGTCCTGTTGATCCTTCTCGTGTGTGGTGCAACTATGAGAACTTGTAGCAAACACACGTGTAGATTCGCAGCACAGCATCGTTACACCTACAGCTCACACACAGTCTAAATGTGAAATTGAGTGAGTTCTGAGATTCACTCCCCTCTTGCTCCGCCCAAACTATACATGGACCAAACAACCAAATTGAACATGAAAAGAAAAGAAAACAAATAATCGTGCCTGGCCACATTCTTCAACAATGATATAAAAGGGTGAGTCTGCTCTTAGTGGGGAATACACAAAACAACAACAACTCTACTCTTTGCAATGAAAGCACGGCGCCCACTGATCTGTCCGTCACCCCAGGCAACCAGACTGGCAGCCATGTCCAGCCCACTACTTGTGACCCTTGCTGGTCTTGAAGGACACCTGCAGCATCTTGTCGCCCAGCCGGTAGCCGTTGAGGCTGGCGATGGCCATGGCCGCCTCCTCGTAGTTCGTCATGGTGACGAAGCCGAAGCCTTTGCACTTGTTGGTGTTGAAGTCGCGGATCACCTTGACGTTGGTGACGGCGCCGAAGGGGCCGAACATCTGCCACAGGATGCCCTCGTCCGCGTCCTGGCCCAGGTTGTACACAAAGATGCACCAGCCCGAGGTGGAGCTGGCCGGCACACCCACACTGCCCACCCCCCCCATGTGGTCCACGCTCATGGGGGAGAACCTGATACCAGGACAGGGACACAGGTTAGTCTGGTGCTGTCTGTCAATCAGTCAGGGAGGGGTTACTGTGATGCTATCAGTCAGTCAGGGAGGGGTTAGTGTAGGGCGATTGTGGATAAATTGTTATAATGATTTCTCACAATTCTTTTTCCCTTAACATGTTTCCCTCATTTACGTGATACAGAAGGTAATAAAACAAAATGGTTCCCGTCTTCCTGACAGGACTGGCACATCAACTTTTAACAGAAAGGGAATTCTCCGGTTTATAACTTGAATAGCTTCATAAAGCTGACACTGAACAGAAAAACAGTCAAACTAGAAAAAAAAAAACAGTCGAACTATTGCCTATTCGTCTGAAACGTCACTCATTTTGAGGTGGGATTAAAAACTGCACCCGAACATCTTCTGAACTGTAGGCTACATTAAAACAAAATGGAACCCAACCAATCAAAATTACTGTGTAGTCCTACTGTACAATTGCCTACCTTGCAATAGTGGTTTAATAAAGCCTGTGTTAACGGCAACAAAATAGTAATGGTACAGCCATACAACCCCTCTTTCACTGTAATTTGTTCCAAAACAGCAATCAACAATCCTTCTGTCTAGCGAGCGCCCCCTCCCTCACCTGAACCGCTGGGCTTGATGGTGCAGCGGGCCGCCAAAGCGGCGTGACTGGTTGTGGTAGAGCTGGGAGATGATCTGGGTGCTCTTCACCTGGTTGGGGTTGGCTGCGAACTTCACTGTGATGGGCTCGGCGGCGCCGGGCGGCTTCTGACCGTTCAGGTCCTTGATGGCGTCCTCTGCCTCCGCACGCTTGTCAAAGCGGATGAAGGCCACGCCGCGCGACACCCCTAGGGGGAGGGGGCAGGGGCCACAGTTACCCCGCATTTTATGGACCCCTTAAGGTGCTCTGGGTCAGCAACCCCCTGTCCTGCATGTTGTGGATGTCTCCCTGACCCTCCACTACCATGCGGGCCAATACCATGTGTACCAGGGGCCCCCTAGTGGTCATACAGTGTAGTGAGATGAAGTATCAAGGGGCCAATACCATGTGTACCAGGGGCCCCTAGTGGTCATACAGTGTAGTGAGATGAAGTATCAAGGGGCCAATACCATGCGTACCGGAGGCCTGGTCAGCGAGGACACGGGAGTTGATAATGCGTCCGTAGCGGGAGAACATGTCCTCCACGTCCTTCTGGGCCATGCTCTTGGGCAGCCCGCTGATGTACAGGTTGGCATCCTTGATGGTGTCGGAGCTGGGTCGTGCGTACGACACCTAGTGGTGGGAGGCAGCGACAGCAGAGTCTTAAAACAAACGGCAAAAACGTGCAAGGAGCCACATAAAAAAACACAAACACGGTGGTTATCTAGCGCAGCGGTCCTGGAGAGCCGCTGCCCTGCATGGTGAGGGTGTGTCCCTGGTCCAACACACCTGACGGTACCATATCTGGTGTGCTGGAGCAGGGAGACATCTACATACATACAGGGCTGCAGATCTCCAGGACCAGGAGTGAGCACAACTGATCTAACCCACGACAAGGACCGGGAGCGACTTGCTGCTCGTTAAAAGGCAACTTCCAAATAGTGAACGTTAGCTTAATGATGCCTAAAGGTTTAAGTTGAGAATAAACATGTCAACAGTTGACCTTATACACTCAAAAAAAACAATAGGTTTTCACCGACTTATGTCAGCTAACAGTAAACGTTCTATGCAAAAACTTGTGCTCTTTAAAGTAGGGCTGCTCGATAATGAAAAAAGAATGATTATTTTGGTCAAAATTAAAATCACGATTATTTAACACGATTAGTCATTGACTTTGGAATGAAGCTGCATTCAATGCACCTAAAACAGTGAAACAAATGAACAGTGAAAACACCTTCAACTGTGAATTGTCCCTCAATACTTTTCACGTGCATCTTTCACCCTGCGAAACGCAAAAGTGAGCATGCAACCTGTCATTCAGAACACAAGACAATAACATTTTACTTGCAAAACGTAAATTGCAATATATATTGCTTTTGTAATTGTTAAGAGCCGAAATTTAAATCACGATGAAAATGTGATTAATTACAAAGCCCTACTTTAAAGTGCACAGGAACATCATGGAAATGAAAAATAAATTGAAGAAAAGGAACCATAAAGAATGCAACCATTTAAAATGAAGTAAATCAAAAGAATAGCGTCAACTTAAATGTGTCAGATAAACGATATCAAAGCAATACCACTTCCTACGGCCAACACGTACTAGAACAGTAGCAAACAGCATAGGAGCCACAGGAGAAATATGACATGATATCGTTGGGTTGACAGTTGTAGAACACCTTATGGCACGTTACCTTGATAGTTTTAGACTGTAGCCTTAGTCCATTCAGTGTATTGATAGCTCTGTCTGCATCACTAGGGTTAAGATAGTTAACAAATCCGTACCCTAAACTGTGTCCTAGAGAAAAAAAAAAGGAAAACAATAAAATAAAACCAAAAACGTCTGGCATACTGAACAAATGTTTAAACAAAATAAAATCTAAACATTTCATGCTAATCTCAAACAAAGAAACAGACTTCAATTAAAACAGGATTGATTTTGTTTAAATAAATGAATAAAAAACAGGAGTCAGTGGCGATAAAAGCATTCAAGGACTTGAGACCAGACCAACAACATTTGACGGAAAATGTGAAAAATCCAATTTCAAATAAAATGCGGTAATAAACATCGACGCGGCAGCCACAGGACGTGTCCCGTACATACGTGTTCTGCCTTCTATGTGACCACTGAAAATGCTTGCTGACAACTCCAAAGCCAAAAGAAGTAGCCACCAAATAAATGCATGTAAAACTCAACAGCCCGTCGAGCTGTGGGGTCACAACAAACAACGAGCTCAGCTGTCCGTCAAAGCGGTAAAACATCTCGGAAACCAGGGAAACGCACCTGCGACTTTGTCCCGGATGAGCTTGGCCGACTCCACCTCCCCGATGCTGCTGAAGAGGCTGCGCAGCTCGTCCTGGCTCATGCTCTGGGGCAGGTAGTTCACGATCAGGTTGGTCTTGCCGTCCTTGCCCTCCTCCACACCCATGTGGTCTTCATAACCGTTTGACATTTCATACACCTCCTGCAACGGCACCTTCAGCAATGACACAGATTGTACGGCCTCTAGGGGAAGAGCTGAGAGAGCTGTGAGAGCCTTGGTTGTTGGTTCAGCCGGACACATTAGCCCAGAGGACCCCACGACCACCGGAGTGAGCAGCATTTAGCGTTAGGCAAGACTATAACCATTTTAATTACATTAAAATGGCCGATGTTTAATTTAACATCAAGACAGGTGGAGTCAGTTATTGTAAGCTAACACACTTGTTAAAGTCAGTTGTCAGTCTGTGAATATCTCCCCATGCTAGCTGGCTGTTCTGTGTGCGTGTTGGAAAAAAGTATCTGGTGTTTCTACACAGCCGTAGCTCTGTAAATAAGAACACAAACAAAGTGGTGCAGACCGCACCACACAACACTATCCCAGCCTTGGCAACACGTGTCTAATTTGTGGGGCGGAGCTTCTGAGGAAGCACCTTATGGCATTGAAGGGGTCGGAGCTTCTGAGGGAGCAGCCTATGGCGTTGAAGGGAGAGATGTTTTTGTTGTTATCAGCACTCCTTCCCCCAAATTGCAGACTCTACCTTTAACATGCACATTATATTGAACGGCGATGTGGCCAGCTTGATGGCTGTACTGGGATCAAATGTGAATGAAGCTTTGGTCTCATGGTCGACCTGACAGAGGTCCATTCATTCAGGAGAAGGACAGCCATTAGGTATTCTGGTGTGCTACAGACGGGCGGCCTTGAGAGATGAATACGACTCTTGTGTTAAACAAGTAAACATGACCAACACTGACTGGGGCCAGTGGACTTTAACAATCTTGGTCCCTGATTTTGAGCGAGGATTTTATATTATTTAATTAATAATAAATATCCTCTCTAACATTCCATCTTGCTGATACAGTCTATACCCTCAATCAATGTGAAACGCTAGGTTACTATTTAATGTAAGAAACCCGTTAATCCGACTCAGTCGTGTTGTTCATGTATGTAATAGTTGGTATCAACGGGGACTGTGGCTTCATACTCACTTTCAAGTACCTAATGTGTCCTCTCCGTACTGCCATGAAGACACTTCACTGCTCCGCCGGCTGACGACGATTCAATTAAAGAAAAGAAACAATTCAAGTTAATTGTACAAAGAAATAACACTGCAGTGAGCGAAAATAACTAAATGTAGCGCACTGCGCCGTCGTGCAGAAACACGTAGTGAGTAATCTACGATTCCTAGCTACCGTAGCTATCGGCCTAAACCTAGCATTAGCAAACTAGCCGCTAGCTACACGAAGATTTGAGCACGGATTTCAATAACTATTGGGGTAAACAAACGGTAGAGAGCCACGACTTGTATTCAGAATGACGAATGAGAATGAACAGAATAGAAATATGATGACCGTATTACTACCCAGGAAGAATGTTACGGAAAAGGCGAGGCAAACGGCAGGCACCGCGTCCCCGTTTTCAGGAGCGTCGAATCAATGAACGCCGCTCCCCCGTGCGACTAAACCCGCCGCGGCCTGCCTGCGCTGCGGTCGGCCTGCGCTGCCACGGATAGCTAGCCCCCTGCTAACGAGGGCCTAAAAACAGCATGGCGGACGATAGGCCATTCTAGCGCAGCGTTGCGCCGACGCGTACCGCCGCCGCACCCTTGTTGTTAGCAAAGTTTTAACATCCGCCTCGGCCCTCACCAGCTTTTAAAGGAGCGTTGCTTTCTGCTCTGTCCGTATTTCGTTCTCCGCGCCGGCAGGTACGACGTGCACACGCCTCGCAACACTAGTATGAACGACGAGAGCGGAGACGTCGGCCAGGAAAGAGCCCACGCCCACGCAGGCTCCGCCGCGCCTCTGCAGACGAGTCCATAGTACTACACCACATGAATCACTAGCGGGTTTATATCAGGTATTACATGGAAAACATTAATTCTGATCATTGTGTAGGCCTAAACTTTATTAAACAAGTATCCTGCCCAAAACATTAGGCTTCAAAACGAACGTTTGTTACATTGCTATTCCTCTAAAGGTCACACCTTTCATAGCACTTTCTAGATGCTCACATAACTGCCCTCTGCAGTCCTTAGAAGCGTCCACACGGACAACAAATGACGGCGACAAAGCGACCGACTGCCATTCATTTTCAATGAGAGTTGGCGATTCCGAGCGACAAGCGAAAAATATCGCCGCAGCTAGGCGGGGCAAATGCTATGCAAATCCAGAGCGGCGCGGCGCGGAGCGGCGCGGCACGGCGACTACAATGCAAGTGAATGTAGCGTGACGAAAGTATTTGAAACAGAGGAGTGTCCTGTCCATTTTCCTAGTGAGTAGGCTATGGTAGTTTTTAGATAGAATACATCGTCTTTTTAATGTCCCAATGCGCCGCATATGCATATTTTGCAGCAATATATCTGATTTTTGAAAATGTGTGTACAAAAATGTGTATAGTGTGGGGAACCTCTGATAACATAATTCACAGCCAGACGTTACCGCGAGTTTACCGCGAGAGTTGTGTTAACCTACAACCTCTCCGTGTATTCCTATTCCCTGGTCGACTCCTTTACGATAGTCTATACTTTGACCTCACACCATTCTTTACAAAAATGGGATTGAAAGCCATTTCGACTGAGGTGCCACTGGCTCGTATAACAGTCTTATCTAGTCTGCTTGTTTAGTTCTGTATCCTGGTGACCATGAGCCCTGAAATACGACCATTTACTTTCATTTGTCGTCCGTGTGAATGCAGGGTTAGGACACTGCTGGGCAGCCAAGCACGTAAGCAACCAGGGTTGGGTAGGTTACTTTTTTAATGTAATCCGTTGCAGTTACTAATTACCAGATTAAAATTATAATCAGTAACGTAATTTTTGGATTACCTAAATTTAGTAACATAATCCGATTACTTTCCATTACTTTTAGATTACTTCACGCGTAAACATTGTTCTTTGAAATGCCATCCAAAGCAATTTACTGCATTGGCGTGCCAAATGTTTCTTTTTTTTACCGTGTATGTTGCGCAGGGGATCATATTAAAGTAGGACTTTATTGCAATTATTGATTGACGTTAATGAAAGGTAAATATGAGTAGATTAAACTGTTTTATGCATTTTCTTCTGCAAACGTTCCTTTTACATTTGAAAGTAGACCTAGAAGTAATCATCTAATTTAAAAAAAAATCTGATTCCACTATTTTATCTGGTAACTGTAATGGATTACAGTTACTCTTTTTTTTTTTTTAAATAAGATTACAAGTAACTGTTTACATGTAATCCGTTACTTCCCAACCCTGCAAACAACCAATGCTAAACAAAGTGCTATTAACAATAATGCAATTAAATATAGATGAGACTTAAATGTCTGTGTAGTGGGGGTGAAACTGATAATCCAGTAAAATGGGCTCCCACAGTCTTGGGGCCACATCGGAAAAGGCACCATCAACCTTTCATTCAGGACTGGAATAGACAGAATGGACAGGTTGGAATAACTACCAGGCTTGGAAATGTGACCCAGAAGATCTATTTTTAAATATTTATATAGTTAATGGAATATAGGAATATAGCATTGATTCTTTCTGCAGTTGACTGGTATCCAGTGGAGAAAGGACAATTTCGGAGAGATATGGTCCCTCCCTCTTCTAGTGTAAGGGTGGCCAGCAGGTAGTCTGCCTTGTAGAGTGGCCCTCTCTGCGTGGGTAGATCGGGGTTCAATTCCCCGATGGGAACAGACGATTTCCGTCATACCTAGTACTAGTCAAGTTAGTACTTAGTACTAGGCAATAATCAATTTGACAAATAATATATCAGTGCATGTTAATTAATCTTAATGTCATTAAGGGAGAAAATATTTATGTTTTGCAATATACCTCAGATGAAAAAAGAAAAAATATACATTTGACAGCATTATTGATTTGCTTGTCAGATTTGAACGCTGACTCAAACATAACACACATGCACAGGGATGCACATTTGTGGACCAATCTTGCAAAGGTCCTCAATTGATTTGGGGATGCCAAATAATATAACTTCTGCATGGATACATCTCCACCTTGGAGTAGGAACACACCTGTGGGGAATACTGGGGACCAGATGTACAATATTTACTATATACTGTATACACACACACACATTTGTTTTTATTTAATTACATTTGTTCATGCATAAGTGTTCATATAATTATGCTGGTCATACTCTTGCCATATTTTTAGTATAGTTCTCCTGTATGGCCACATGATGGTGCTACTATATCTACTATCTCCCTATATGTGGAGAGAAGCTGTAAATGGAGACACTCTTCTGGAGACACACTTCTCTTGTGAAGGAACAGGGAGTCCCCATCCAGTTTGTAGTTCTTATCTCCCACGGGTACTAGCCCATGGGAGATAAGAACTACAGTTGCTATCTTGTCTGCTTGCTATACATATAGGCTTATGTTGTGTATGTACTTTATATACTACATTAGATCAGTACATACACATTCTCTAATGGAGGGAAGCCGTTTGCATGCATAGTCCACAGAACGTGTATTACAGGAAATTAATTGAAAAAATAAATCATCGGTAGTGAAGATAATCTATATTCTATTCCAGAAACAAACAAACATACTGACCTTACTGTATTTATTTTATTCCTCCTGCTTTGATTGCCGTTATCACTCATGCACTGCAACATGTTCTCAATTCTGCATAATTGTATAAACTCATCTCCTTTTATTAATTTCCCACTGGGAAGTTGTGTAAATAAACGTTATCTGCAGGTTCCCAGTTTTCCTATTTGAATTAGCATTTGTCATCAGAACGTCTTCTGAATCCAGGTTGTTTTATCTATCGCTCCATCATGTAGGCATTTGGACAGGGGCAGCTATAACGCTGGGCACATAATTTAGTGCACTGGATATTTAATCTCTTTCTGCCTGTTGAGAGGGCAGTGATATTTAGCCTCCTGCTAGCTAGAACTAGCCTCACAAACTGTGTTTTCCTTGAAGGTAAATGATGAGCTTTACAACATGGAAAGTCTATCAATTAACCCTTGTTTCTATAGCAACCACTTTTACAACCCCCATCACCCTTGCTGATGAATGTGACAAAACATTTAATCTGTTGTGAGGCATACAATTTCTTATAACTTTAGTGCAGTGCAGTGAAATGTAGGCTTCAAGGAACATTCTTTGCTTTAAATAATCTTTCCCCTTGGGGAAAGTCCTTTGATGTCTGGAGGACTGTGGTAATTGGCTTACTGGACGCTCCGAGTAGATCTTGGAGCTGGTGATTGGCTTACTGGATGCTCTGAGTAGATCTTGGAGCCGATGATTGGCTTACTGGATGCTCTGAGTAGATCTTGGAGCCGATGATTGGCTTGCTGGATGCTGCATATACTGTATATA
>JAODUH010000015.1:1187459-1208126 GCA_027564835.1 Typhlichthys subterraneus | reverse complement strand
TAACACCCTGTACAGCCCCCCCCCCCCCCCCCCCAAAAGCCCCCTGTGTCCCACTCAGAGCCGCCTGGTTATGTTCACTCGGAGGATCTCAAAACGATATTAAATGTTCTATATCTTTGCTCCTGTAATCCTTCCAACAATCTACCTTCTTCTCTCCATGTGATTTCTATGCCTATGGTGGTGTGTGTTGTGTATACTGTGCAGGTTACGATGGTTGAATAATAATGACACATATGCTGGTTTGGGGTTCTGAAAATAATGCAAGTGTTGTGTGAAGTCACATAAAAGCAAATTGTTCATGGACAAATGTTTGACAGCCATTAAGGGACCCCAGATGAAAGTTACCCTTCCCACCCCAAACACGTACTACACACACACCACCGAAGTCACAGATTTTTGAAGTGAAAAGGTTTTAAAAAATAAAAAACATAAACATATTTTGAATTCTGTAGCTTTAGTATCAAAAGTTTTAAATCAATGTTTTTTTGACTGTTTGTACAGCTATTGAATATGTATCGTTTGTTGCCAAATTGTGGCCTGCATACTTATATTCTGGCACCCTTTCCATTACTCATATCTAAAGAATAGTAATCCAAGACTGTTTTTGTGGGATACCATCTTAGGTGCTGTGTGTTTCAATTATCGCCCATGGTTACAGCAGACTCTACATAGGTCGTTATTTAGAAAGGTCTATCACAATACTGTTCAGACTACTTAATTTCACCTATATACTCACCAACAGGGTAACCGTTCCTTAAAATGACCCAGATAAGACTTGTCATTTTAAATGTTCATATCTAAGACAGCAATGGATCTGCATGACTGCCACCAGATAGATTTGTCAACTGGTTTGACTGTGTCCAATCATTGTTACAATTTGTTGGGGCAGTTGGTCAATCATTCACAAGTGTTCGTTGGCTGGTTTGGCAGTCCTGTAAATATTAGACAGTTGGATCTTTTCTGCGCTGCAGTGACATCATGTCCTTAAATGCTCTAAAAGCCTGTTTTTTGTTGGTTTTTTTTGTCCCCCGTCAACTAAATTCTTTTTAATAAATAAATCTGTAATCAAATTCTGAACTAATGTCTGTCTACTGTTGTGGTAAATGTCTGATTAAGAACTCCAAGAGGAACTGAGTTCATCAGGTTCAATGATGGTAAAATTGGTAGGGAGCAAATTCAGATGTTAGAAATTTTACGAGCTATGCTTTTCAAAACATGCTTATCACATCGCGCCGTAAACATTGTTCTCAGACATCCTTGACGCCTTCGATGCATGGACGCAAGACATAACAGAAGAACACTTCAGAATAACAAATCAAACATGGTCAAGGCAGGCCACGATGTCACATGCATAATCTCAATCATCTTATCGCAATCATCTGATCTCAGTGACCGGACTGCTCAGTTGATCACGGCAAAGCTTTCCATGTACACACATGGAAAGGCAGGGAGCTCTCAGAACAGCCATATTGACAAATGTAATTAATATGAATACAACTTATTTTGAGTATAGTGGTCCTGACTGAACTGGTTGGAACCAGACTGTGCCATAGGTCACATATCTAAGCATTAGAATATGTCTACCATGCTACAGGGTCATTCTTTGATTTTCGAAAAACTAGAATAGACAATTGGCAGATTAAACTGTTTCAGAAAAGCATATACACATACACTGTACAATGAGAGTCGTTTATTTTACAAATGGCAACATTGAGCCTGCAGGCACAATTCCAATGACAAATTTTGGGTCTGAAACCTGACAATGTACACCACTGAATATATTTTCTCATTAGTCTTAAATTCCCAAATTAATACCATATGTTAATGCATGAATTATCAGATTCAAGATAAGTAATATATTTTAACTATATACTATGCAATCATTACACATACACACTGTAGGTAATCGATCACATTATGACCAATATGGTCATTATGGGGGTCTCCACCCAAAGAAAAAAGTTGGAAGTCACTACATGAAACGCTGATGTAAAATGTTGGTGCATTTAACAAAGTAACCTATAAACAAATGCACATTTGCTCCTCTTAATACGTACAGCTTGTGTTTGTATACATGTCAACAAAATAAATATTTTTGCTCATCGTCGTAACTTCTAACTTTCTTCAATTGTACTTTGAGGCTATTTTCATATTAGGAAATTAGCACAGTAACAATATTCACCAGCAGTTGCTGGGGGTATCTGTGGAGTGGGTGACTTAAAAACCAACAATGTGGTGAAATCATTATACAAACAGTCACTGAAGGAGTTAAGTACAGTATCAGCAGCCATTGTGGTTACACTGCTCAAACACAACGGACTGATTAGTGTGTGCGTGTCTGGGTGTGTGCTCCGGATGTGCTTTAGAGAGGAATGTTGGCATGTTTCTTCCAGGGGTTGACCTGCTTCTTACTGGCCAGGACCTCCAGATCTCTGCAGATCCTCTTGCGAGTGGTCGAGGGCTCGATAATGTCATCCACAAAACCTTAAGCACAGCAGTGGTGAACATGCATCATCTCCGTGAACAAAACTCTAAACAGTCTGATGGTGGGCGCATGTACTGTATATACAATGTACGGGCATTTGGCAGTTTCAAAATTATGTTAGGACCAATCGTTTCCTTTACCACTTTATGGAACACTAACAGTTTCTTAAACTTGGGAGACTCAAAAACAGACAGACAACCTGGTTATACCTCTGATGGCAGCGGGAAATGGGTTTGCGAACTTGTCCACATATTCAGCCTCAGCTTCGGCCTGCCTGCCCTTGCCTCTGAAGATGATCTGAACAGCACCCTGAGACAGAAAGCACACATGGTCCAAGGATATGGTGAGAGGTAAGTGCAGGCATAAATAATCAACAGAACAGCTTCCATTTACAGGTTAAGGGCTTCATAGGCCGACATATTGTACAGAAATGTAATGGCACCCAAAACCTACAAGGACACCATGAGATTAGATCAAGGCAAGTTAATGTGAGATAACCCTTTATAATAGAAATACAATATAGTATATTGTTAATGGTTAGACTTCATTTATTTAATTACAGTACCTTAGCACCCATGACGGCAACCTCAGCTGTAGGCCAGGCATAGTTAACGTCTCCTCTTAAATGTTTGGAGCTCATGACATCATATGCTCCTCCATAAGCCTGACAGACACACACACACACAAGCATATAGGTCAACATCCAACAGCACAGACACCAGAGACACAGATGGTGTCAACACACCTTCCTGGTGATGATGGTGATCTTGGGGACTGTGGCCTCAGCGAAGGCAAACAGCAGCTTGGCTCCATGCCTGATGATGCCTCCATACTCCTGGGCAGTACCTGTGAAGGACGGTGGAAGCGGTCAGATACCCAGGGTATCTGCACCATTTGTGACATCAAATATAAGACTTTAAAAAAAGAATACCTAGACCCTATAGTTATGGCGAGCAAATAGCCTATTACATTGGCATTCTCCATGTTTTATTACTTTGTTTGTTAAGCAATTCAAGAGTTTCTATGGGGGACTATGTAATTGATAAATCCCAATGATCATCCAGAAGCCATTCCCATCAAGATGGAATCACAGCTGAACACTACAATGTTAGGAAGTAAACATAAAACATAAAAAAAACAGACTATTATTCCATAACTTCAATTACAGATATATTTTTTGTAGAATCACATATTTAGGCTATAAACCCAGATTAGAGCAATTAATCATTAGTAGTAGCTCTTTGCTTAGTTTTATTGATCTTGTCCATGACCAGTGATTGACAGTTCATAACTCATTCTTGACAGAAGATTAGCCTACATTTAATAAATTGTTTTGTCCCTGCGGATGTGAAAGAAATATGTTTCACGTTAACGATCATAAGTCACTTATTAAAATTACATTTGAGGGTCGGGTTGCTGTGTTTACAGGTTGGTCATGTACGTTTGATTGTGGTATATGATGATGGTATATCAAAGGTGGCGCGATCATGCACGTAGTGAAGCCCATAAAGTATGGAACGCCGTTGGGGCAAAAAGTTTGACATGTGTGTTAAAATCAAGACGTCCGAATTAAACAAACTTCACATGATGAGCGTTTTGTGGTTTTGAGTAGGCTCTCGTCTCGTTAACCAACAAGTTAATGTCAGGATATTTTGAGACTGCTAGAAATGTTAATCCATGTCCAGTAAAAATAAGACATTTTGGAAAATCTTTTGACATTTTCAGCTTCACCTTAAGTTTAGAAAGTCGAATGTAATACTTTTTTTTTTCTTTTCAAGGATCCGCAGGGACCCTGGATGCCACTCCACCCTTGAGAGGGATCCGTGCAATATAGAGACTTTGGTCTATATACCTGGCAGGAATCCTGGCACATCCACAAAGGTGATGATGGGTATGTTGAAGGCATCGCAAAAACGCACAAAGCGGGCTCCTTTCACTGAGGAGTTGATGTCCAGACAACCTGAGCGCACACAGAGGGGCAGAACATATTGAAAATGTTTAACAGAATGCCAAAATTATGAAGACAAAACATTTTAACTCTAAGCATATTGATAAATAGTCAATCAAACACAGATAATCAATGTATTGCTGGCATTATCACATTGCACTCAGGCATCCATACAAATAACATCTTTTATCTATCAGGACGACATATATCCAGGTACACAGTGATGTTCCATAGGGTGATGGTAGCTGTATATGGTTTAATTCCAAAATACCTTATACCTCAATATGGAGAAAACCGGCACAAAGAAAGATGTTGTGCCCTCCTTCGTCCCTCAACTCACCAGATGCCACTTTGGGCTGGTTACCCACGATTCCCACTGTGCGTCCATTCATGCGGGCAAATCCCACCACAATGTTTTTGGCATAGTTGGGCATGATCTCAAAGAAGTTTCTCTCATCCACAATCTAAATGACAAATTGAGTAGTAATAAAACTTTAATTTGTATAATTTGCGATTTAGGAATGGATGTGTGCGTGTGCGCGTGTTACCGTTTGAATAATATCCAGCATGTCATAAGCTTTAGTTGACTCGAAGGGGACAATGGTGTCCAATGCAGGTACTGGTCGATCACTGAAAGAGTACAGGAGAGCAAGAATGGCCTAACCACACTTAGACTGAGACTGCTGGGAGTGTACTATGTGTACTATGGGAGGATGTACCTCGGGTCGTGGCACACCGTGACAGGAGCTGGGTCTTGGTTGCTCAGAGGGAGGAAGTTGAAGAAGTCTCGAAGGTTCAACAAAGCATCGATGTCATTCTCAAACGCACAGTGAGCCACTCCTAAACACACAAGATCAATATTAGTGTGCCATTGACACATCACTGCATGCTATCAACCAGCAACAGCAGTTGGGTTTACAGTGGGTTCTACGTGAGTCAACAACAACAGTGTAACATCTGACCGGACACAGCCGTATGCGTCTTGGCTCCACCAAGCTCCTCCTGAGTCACATCCTCGTTGGTGACAGACTTGACAACGTCAGGGCCGGTAATGAACAGGTACGACGTGTCCTACACACGAAATATTTAACGTTAGTGATACAAGTATAACTACCCAGTCAAAAGAATCAGTCACTAATATATTGTTTTAAATAACAATACATAAAGTCACAAATGACATTTCAACATATAGCATTTAATTATTTACATACAGTACTACACTATGGATCTTCATACCTTGACCATGAAAGTAAAGTCTGTCAGTGCAGGTGAATAGACGGCCCCTCCCGCACAGGGGCCCATGATGAGAGATATCTGGGGAACCACACCTGACGCCATCACATTCCTCTGTAAAGAGAGTTGTGGTTTCAGTCTCCAAACTGAAACTACTGGATAACTTGTCAAGCTCATAATAACCTCACTGCAGTTCCCTTGCCTGACTAGAGGATAAGGCATAAAGAGTATTGGCTGATTCCATGTGAAATGTGTGCCTTGTAGGAAATACATAACTATATTGTATATCAAGAAGATATAGAATGTACATGTACAGCAGTAAGCAGATGCTTTTATCCAAACCAACTTATATTTAGTACATTGTCAATAGATGAATAGGTGATACACCAGCAATTGTAAACCAGCACCATTATGTTAGAATAGCTACAGCATCAAGTCATCAGGGCTAACACTACACTGATATCATTCAATCTTCATAATACGCATTTGCTAACAGCCTAAATAAGAAAGTGCTTATTCCAGGAAGGGAGGATTACAGAGGGATGGGAGGATTTTTCTGTTGTAATAATACGAGAATGTATCACTGTCACCAACATCACTTAAAGCATACATTGTTTAAATCCCTTTAGGTTCCAGGAATCTCGCCTTCATGTTCTGGTCACACTCAAACCTGGCCTTTGGTACAGACATGTCAATGTGGCGCAATATTAAGTGGATGTTAGGCAAAGGGGAAAATACACACTACTGTGACTTTTATACCCACTTGGAAGATATCTGCATATCCGGCTAGTGACTCCACTCCTTCCTGGATCCTGGCTCCTCCAGAGTCATTGAGCCCAATGACTGGGGCTCCAACCATCATGGCCTGATCCATAATCTAAGCAGAAAAATATGCATCTTTAATTGGTGCTCTCTTGTTCAACCAAGGCTGTGTTTATAATATACAGTATAGCTGAGGCAAAGAAAAGCTATGTATAAAAGGTGGATTTCCCCCCCCAGAGATGCATTGTTGACAATTAGTCTGCCATTATTGTGCTTGACAGCATGAGGTTCACTTCCTACCTTACAGATTTTCTGTGCATGCGCTCCAGACAAGCTACCTCCAAACACCGTGAAGTCCTGAAGTAGGGATGGGAACGAGGGCAGGAGAAGGTCAGAGACATGTTAAGTGGGAAAGAGACAGACAATACCATGTACTACATATAGCCATAACGTAGCATTTTCTTTACCTGACTGAAAACATAGACCAGCCTGCCATTGATCCTACCCTGCCCTGTCACAACACTGTCACCTGCGAACTAGACGAGAGGTTATATGAAAGTTGATCACATGTTGAATGCCACCTGTACCCTCCAAACACTGTGTTGTTGTGTCCTGCAATGTTACCTTGTTCTTTTCTTGCTCCATTCCAAAATCAGAGCAGCGGTGCTCCACAAACATATCATATTCCACAAATGAGTCTGGGTCTAGCAGTAGCTCTACCCGCTCCCTTGCTGTCAGCTTACCCTGCAAACACACATTATTACATTGTATCGTAGCACACTCAAGCGCTGAATAAGCATGCATGCACCCTCCGATTTTCACACCAAACCTATTTTTGGAACGCTAATAGGCCACAAGGGCAAGTCATAAATCGACGAGTGTCTCTTTAAATCGAACTGCAAATAACGGAACACTCATTGATTGTGTCATCTAACACCATAAACTAAAAATACACGTTTTGTCATTTCTGGAGGCAGTAGAGGTAGCTGTGATCCCTGTTGGCATTCCCTCGATAACTACAGGTCGACGTATTTGTAATTTGCTACATTCACCCGTTTGTGCTGGGCATCAATCCTGATCTGACCTCCCCCGACCAACGCAGCCTTCCGTTTCTTGTCAATGCGCTCTTGCACGGAAAGGTGACTGGCGGCATACCACCTGCAGCTATGTTTCACACTCTGCTGTGCTGCTGCAGAAGCGATCACGCTGTGTTTTGCCTGAGCGAGGCTTCTGAGAGAAGTCCTTAATCCACTAATCAGACCGCAGCTGCTTCGTGCCACAGTGAAGGCCGCCATTTTTTTGTGCTCTCATGTGCAAGTGGGTGAAAGACAACGATTAAACCAACTGCAAATGCGTGTCATTTATTTCAACCAATCAGAACAAACACTATGAGCGGAACAGGCGGAACGTGGCAGTCATCATGTTTTCAGTTACCGTAGGCAGGGTTCAGAATGGTGAAATGTTCACTTCATTTCCATATACCGGTATTCCGGTTTTAAATGTCTTGCAATTAATTTCAGCACAAGGCGGCATTTATTTAAGATGAAATCTTAAATCTCTTGTAAACGAGATGGTTCATCTCAAGAGGTTTGTCCTAATAATATATTTACAATAAATACGCTTGTAATGAAAGCGACATTTGGTGTTAATAGTAAATGATGACACATAATACTATATAAAATATAACCGGTTCCAAATATGCAAGTTCACTGAGTGAGCGACACTCGCCACGCAGCAAACGCATTAAATGCAGTTTGAGAAAGTTTTCGAGGAAGCGAGGTCAGTAAAAAAAAAGCTAATTGAATGTAGCAAACGTTCGGTCCGCTGAACGCACCCTGGATGTCAACTGAGGGAACTGGGTGCATTATGGGTGACGTGAACTTTGAATATAATGTTAGCAATTTGCTGCTAAAATTATTCACTTCCTAAAGTACAAGAGGGACGCATTTTCATGCAAATAATGTGGCAACGCGTCATTGAAATGTATCCTATCGTGTGTAAACTTAACAAGGAAAGTATCCAACCATGTGAAAATGACCCCTATCTAACTTCAGCGTACCAGCCTCGTACGCACTGTAACCAAGGTAACTGCAAGGGATCTCGCGTGATCACGCTTCTCGAGGGCAATTATTGAAGAAAAGTGGAATATGAAATGACTGAAGAGTGTGTAAAAACAGCTAACTATATGTATATCAGCCAACGTTCACAAACTGTTATATTAAAACGCAGGATTGTACTTACCTACTGTAATTATGCCCTGGAGCAAGCGACGAGACTGACATGCTACGGACCTACATATACATTCGCTAGCTATTTAGCTTAGCCATGCTAATGGTTACAAGCTAGCTTTGTTTACATCGAGTACGCGCGTGGGATATTGTTTATTGTTACTTGTGTTATTTCGCATTCTCAACAACAGCTCCTCATTCTGCACGCGATCTACGTGGAAGTTGTTGAGCCATATAATATATATAGTAAACAAAGTGGCTGCCGTACACTTTTGTTGCGCCGTTTGATTGATTTTTATAAGCTAACGCTAGCTGCCTAACTCAAAAACCATGAGTCGTTAGACGTTAGTTTACAGTTGATGGCAATGATGCGATTCACGTAAACAACACGGTAGCTGTAACTACGAGAGGGCAACGGACTGTACTAATACTGTAACGTCAAATGCTACGAACATGGGGCACTGGTGAAAATGAATGTGAACAACCGGCAATGCTAATGTCGGATAGCTATTTATCAAACTAACGTTTTTGCGTTTAGTGGGAACTTTTCATCATGTTCAGTTGTGCGGATTATTTGCTGATCTGTCTTCATTGACACAATCGGAGGACCGATTTTGCTGGTAGGACTTGGAGCAGGATTTATCCACACCACGTCGCCCTCCATCCACCCTGGACCCTGGCTAGATCTCGCCGCATAGCGAGTGGTTGGATATTTCCCGGGCCTTGTTTCATCGGGGCTGCGGAGTACCGATATGAACCCTGTCAATGCGACCACTCTGTACGTGTCCGCAAGCCGGGCCGTGCTTGAGTGTGACCCGCGGAAGCCGAACACCTTCGCAGATGTGTACAAGCTACTACCTTTTTTCCGCCAATCCCTCGCATGCCTGGTTTGTGGTAAGTAAACATATGTCAACATCCATTATCATTTCACAGTAATTGCAATATGAATATTTCTCCATAATGCATTAGTCGGTTTTCACGCAAAATAAGGTGGAATTGGGGTTCCCTTCATAAATACAGTTTAACAAGCCTGGGGGGGAGGGGTGTTTTTGTGTTCACACTACCGTGGTATCCTAGACAACCGGGACAAGCAGCAGCTGGCCACCTCGTCGCTATGCCAGAAATGAGCTCCCTGCTTTGACCTGACAAGAGACAGATGACTCCTGTTGTTGTGCCCGCTAGAGAGCCATGTGTATCCTATTCATAGCTGATTGACTTAACTCCCCATGCTAAGTAGTCACAGACAGACTTGGCATTGTAGCTTTTACTAATGTTACTTCAAAAGATCTGGCTTGACTTACTGGTCTGGTTTCATTCAGCAAAATCTGCAGAGAACAGCAACTAGTCGGAATTCCTCTATTTTGTTTGTTTCAGGCAAAATGCTGCAAGACCCCATTGCACCTACCAACTCAGAGTGTCAGCATTACGTTTGCTTGGGCTGTAAAGGCCAGAAGATGCAGATGAAACCATCGTGCAGCTGGTGTAAGGACTACGCATTCTTCGAGGAGAACAAACAGCTTTCATTACTTGTGGAGTGTTACCGGAGCCTCTGCTTGTACATCATTCACTCTCCGTTGTTGCAGCCAATCAGCAGCCAGGCGGGAGGTTCACCCGAGGTTATGGCCTTGCTAGACGAGGTGCTACTTTCAAGCCAGGGGGAGGCGGAGACCGAGCCGGAGGAGCTCCTTCTCTCGGACGAGGTGAACTCTTCAGCCCCAGAGTCCCTTACTCCCACCGAAGCACCACCCGTCCCCGCAGAACTGTCATCCGACCCTCAGAGCTCGTTTTCAAACCCCCCCTGTTCCAACGGCTCCCAGGAGTACAATGGTGCGGAGCTGGAGGACTTGCCTCCATCGTCCCCAGAGCTGGAGGTGTGTGAGGTGGTAGAGGAGCAATCCCAAGGAGACCTCTCTGTGTCGTCTGCCTCTTGCGTGGGGCTGGAGCCTCCCCTCCCCTCCGCCGCGCTGGACCCAACGGATTCCGCCGTGTGCTCATTCAGGGACGGGGACTCCAGCGGCACGGAGCTGGAGGAAGGCGAGGTGCTGCTGCTGAGCGTGGAGGAGGTGCTGCAGACGTTAGATCCCATCCAGCCCGGCAGAGGCTCCCCGCACGCTCAGATGTGCGCGCGGCTGGATGCCGCGCACAACTACACGCAGGCAGACAGAAGTCGCACGGTCCAGGGCGCCCACGCGGCGCCGGCGCCCCCGGAGGCCCCCGCAGCGCTCCGGCCACCTCCGGCGCGGGCCAGCCGCAAGCGCTCCCATTCGGAGAGCGACAGGGAGCGAGTGCAGCCCCTCCCCATCTCGTGCATCCTGCAGGGCTCCCCTTCCAGGACGGACGGCGTGGCCGCGGCTCCCGCGCCCCCGCCGGTGGCCCCTCACGCTTACCCCCCGTCCCTCTCCAACGGCGTGGCGCCCAAGGCCGGCCGCCCCATCCCCCACAGCCACGCCAAGGGGAGCAGAAAGCACATGGAGCAGATGACCAAGAAGCCCCACAGCAAGGGCCGCAGCGGAGCCGCCTCCAAGTGTAAGGAGCGCAGCAAAGACCAGAGGCTGCTGGCGGGCTGTCTGGTGCCGCCCAGCCCTGCAAAGCCCCCCTATAGGAAGCCCGTGGAGAAGAAGGGCTGCAAGTGTGGCAGAGCCACGCAGAACCCCTCGGTGTTGACCTGTAGGGGGCAGCGTTGCCCCTGCTACTCAAACCGTAAGGTGAGACCAGTGATCATGCCACCATTCTATCATAATCTGGACTATACACACACACATAATATATCTATTATCTCATTATAAACTATATTCTGAAAGATAATATCACCACTTTCTTGTATTGCTCAGGTCCCCTGCCTTATAGAAATGTCCTCTTCGTAGTGTTTCATAGTTTGTCATTAGTAAAATGACCCTTTTTGACCCTAGACGGTATTAACACATTGTTGGTGCCTGCTGCAGTGTTCCAGTAATCTCTTGCTGGTCCTGTTCCCTAGGCATGCTTGGACTGTATCTGCCGCGGCTGCCAGAACTCCTACATGGCCAACGGAGAGAAGAAGCTGGAGGCCTTTGCCGTGCCAGAGAAGGCTTTGGAGCAGACCAGGCTCACCCTGGGCATCAACCTCACCAGCATCACGGCAGCCGCAGCCCTCCGCAACCCGCCCACCACCAGCATCCGCAGCAATACCCTCCTCAACGTCTCCACGGCAACTGGATCTCCCGTGGCCACAGCCTACCTTTCCGCCAGCCCGCCGCAAGAGCCCACCTTCGAGGACAGCCTGGAACTGCTGATTGGATGAGAGGCGGGACCTCCTCGTCTGCTTTCAGAGTGTGAAAATGCCAGCTTGGGTGCTGGCTGAACGTGACCGCTGCTCAGCGTGAGTCGGACTGTCAGGTGACCTGCAGCACTCTTCCCTCGGGGAGGGAGAGGATGGAAGGCACTAAAGGCAGCTACAGATCTGTCCCGCTCCATCCCGGCCTTGTGTTGTGACACTAGCGTCGGTGTGTTCCAAAGCCTCTCACATCTGCCTGGCTGCCTGCCGGTGTGTGCCCGACGCTTACAATACACACACACAGGTTGTCGGGCTCCCTGGCTGTGTTTCAGAGGTGCTTTTTGTTCTCAAGATACAGACAGACTGTACAAGGCAATAGGAACTCAGACCAAGGTTTTTTTATGTTTTAGTGTTCGCTATTACGGATGTTTGTGTGTTTGGTAGATATGGATATAATACTTGGTGCGTAATATCTTAAATAACATATCTTGGTTTATGTTCATTGCATTTTCCATTATTCAAGTATTAATCCGTCGGTTTGTTTCAGGCATACATTAGTTTCTGGAAGACCTTTACTAACCCTGTGTGCTTTCACCCGTTTATTGTGAATGAATCTAATAGGTAGTCATTAGAGATCTCCTTGCCGATTAGACTGTCCACCTTCTCAGGCTCTCCCCATCTTTCTCCTCGTAACTATTTGGCGTTTTTGACGTCTCACTTAATCTAAACTACTGTCAGCAGCTAATGAATATGTCTGAATGAACCTAACTGCAGCCTAGGGAGATAATGTCAAAGCACCTGGCTACCTCCAAGGTGTGTGTGTGTGTGTGTGTGTGTGCGCGTGCCTGCTGAGATTTACTGTTATGTCAGCAGGCCAGGATATAAGCACTTAGTCTGATTGGTTGGCCAAATAACATCTGGAACATTTCTTGGTGATTGGTTGGCCAAATTACAACTGGAACATTTCTTGGTTACCATAGCAATAGTAGCACCACAGGCTATACTCTCAATAAGGAGCCTTTTAATACTCACATCACTTGATTGATGCGCACACAGTTGTTAACAATATTGCCATGAATAGGCTACGTTTGTACAAAATGATTGCATCATTGTTTATTGGTTGGAGATTTGTATGTGTGTGTGTATGCGTGCGTGTGTGTAAAATTAAGCCATACATTGTCGTTATCCAGACAAATATCTTCTGAGTGTCCACCCAGTTGTAGTGTTCCAAATGATCAGAGACCAACTCTATTTTTGATACTAAATATTCAAAGCTCTTTATTGGTGTCTATTTTTGGTTAATGCACCTTGAAGCCCTCATATTTCTCAGAGGCTGCGCGTAATCTGTGTTTGTGTGAACTGTCTTGCCTATTTGTGTAAGCCTGTCCTATCGTGACCAAAAGGTGATTGGCAGAGGCTGGGACACTCACCAGTCCGACACGATTGGCTCATTATTCATAGATCACGAAAAAGGGGTTGTAGTTACAGTATAATGAGCAAATACGATCTTTCTGTGTTCGTTTGTCTTTCAATGTCATTTTTTGGGCATTACTTGAAACATAATTAGAATTTTTTTGTTATTGTTTTTATTATGTATAAAAATAAAAAAAGACTCCTGTTTCGGGAGAGAAAGTCACTGCCACATTAAGGATACATATAATATGACATGGATTAAATGATAGTTTTTTACTTTTTCAGTTTTGTGTGTTTTGTTCTGTTGGTGTTACTGATGGCGAAGGTGTAGTGTGCGTGTGTGCAGACAGTAATGCTAAATTAGTTGGACACAGCAGACACAGGATAACAAACAATGTATTAGGCCTACATTACAATTGATGTATTTGAGTACAATATAGTTTTTTTCATATTTGAGGTTGAAACTGTATAACGGTACATTTAATATACATGAAATGTTCTCCCATCCAGATGCCAATGACCCAGCTAAGTTTTTCCTTTCTTTGATATATTCTCCCCTTCACTTGCCAATTACCATGCATACTGGCCCAAACACCTACCAAGATAAACCCACCACCCACAGCAACAGTACATGACCACATCTACTGCCAAATAATGTAATAATGGTACAGTTGATGAAATGCTACAGTATAGGTTGAAGAAATTATCAGTCTGTTCTTTCAGAAGTCTAACTTAGTTTATTGGTTTCACGTTTAGGCCTAAAGTAAAATTAATGGAAATATCCATATAGATTACAAGTCCATCCATTCTCATACACTTATCCATGGTCAGGTCACGGGGCTGCAGCTCAAGCAGACCCTGAACTTCCCTTTCCCGAGCCACATTAACCTGCTCTGACAGGGATCCCAAGGTGCTCCCAGGCCAGTGTGGAGATATAATCTCTCCACTTAATCCTGGCGGCGCAACACTGGCTGTGATGCAGTTTACATGCCTGCTCTGTGCAGAACATGCAAATCAGAAGATATTATATTATTTCCACACCCTTAGAGTAGCCTGGAGTATGTCGTCCCAGAGGGTCAATTTGGCTTGCTTAGCCAAATTGACACCTTGGCAGGGACGTAGTGGTCCCCCCAAAATATTAATTAGCAACCCTAAATAATTAAATATTTAAATCAATATATTTTCTTGTTGGTTTCAACAGGTCAATCACATCATGGGCAGGAGGCTGCACTATCTATTGACTTGCAATCAGTGGGGCAGGGTCTGACTAGGCTTGAAGCAATGTGGTGACGGGTGGTACTGCAGCCGGAATAAACCAGATACAATACACACCTAGTCTTAGACGCTTCCGTTCATTAGCACCTTCTACGTCACAGGCAACTGTTGAACGTCTGATACATAACGCTGTAATCTCGACAAGGGACTCTCAGACTTGTCACTCACAATTATGTCTCCGTAATGTCCGGTGCAACAATAGCGCAGTGCTTTATTGACTAAGCAGCAGCAAAGCCTAGCCTGCCATGTCAGCACACTGTGCAGAAGAGGGGGCCGGGTGAGCAGTGGCTCATTAGCAAAAACACCTAATCGACAACATTATGAAAGTTAAAGGTGGGCTTTGGAATGACCTCTTATAAATAATATTTTAACATAAGCATGTCACATAATATTCATTAGGACCTCAATAAACAATAAAAGCCCCTTTAACTTTACTAGCCTACCTCAATGAACTGTGTCAACATGTGTAAAAGCTGCATATGTCTCCTTTAAGTAATTAGTCATGTATGGTGATATAGAGAGAGCCAGTCACTTCCGCGTTATGGGACCTTAGTTTGGAAAAAACATAGTCAACAGCTAGAATAATATTATTTTTAGATCCCGTATGAATTGTGACACGATCGACGCACACACAGGTGGATCTTAAAAATGTCCACCAGTATCACAATTATGACAATTATCAGTACATATATAGGCTATTATCATGTCTTAACTACTTCGTGTGGCAAATCACTATAACATTATGTACAGTATAATCATGGCTATTACATTATGGACATGGTCTCATGACTTGTGAACACCAACACAGATTTGAGCAGCACAGACCTGAGCACTATTCTAGTGGAAGGTGGAATAACTGGCACACACATTTCAAAATGTCTGACATTCTATAATAAAACCCATAAATATTTTGTGTTGTTGTTCACTCACAATGGCCTAATCCTTGACACGTGTGTCAAGTGAATAATTTTAGAAGGCAAATTGCTAACATTATATTCAAAGTTCACATCACCCATAATGCACCCAGTTCCCTCAGTTGACATCCAGGGTGCGTTCAGCGGACCGAACGTTTGCTACATTCAATTAGCTTTTTTTTTTTTACTGACCTCACTTCCTCGAAAACTTTATCGAACTGCATTTTAATGCGTTTGCTGCGTGGCGAGTGTCGCTCACTCAGTGAAGTCGCATATTTGGAACCGGTTATGTTTTATTTTATTTTATTTTATTCTCTCTCTCTCTCTCTCTCTCTCAACTGCAGGTACAGGAATAAAAGCAAAAAATATACATTCAGATGCAGAGCAGTGCTGCACCGGCCTTGATGTTAGGTGACGTGACATCATAAAAAAATCATAATGTGACATTTCTCTAAAACAGTTTGAGCGTGCACAAACGTGCACTCGAACAAAATAATAAAAATACATTTATTCACATTCTCATCATATGGGGTGCCAACTTCATTCAGGGCAGTATATAATAAAAAGTGCTGTTTACATATGATACAAGTTTGATTCAGGCCCTAGTGGCCTGCTGAAGCACAATACCATGCACATTCAAGGTTCTTGGTTTGAATCCAGCTTGCCTGTTTCTCCTGTCAGTAAAGGAAATATACTAAAGGGAGTGGACAATATTCCTTCATCAAAAGAAGCCCATTATCTTTTCACCAACGGAAGTGATGAAATTGCCCTTCCCTGTGGCAGTGTTTTGATATGAGGGAAGTGTCATATGTCTGACAACACAGTCTGTTCCCACGCACCGCGTGACTGCTCTTTGCCCAAACCTCCTGCAGGCAAGGCAGTTCACCTGAATACCAGTCATTCAGCCATCAATGCATAACACTCAAAAATGCATGTATTCTACCCATGTCTGGTACCCGAGCCACAAATTTCAATTTATTCTGCTAGCTGATATTTGTGATGTTGCTCATAACAAGCTTACACTGTCAGAGGTTGCAACCAATTAAACTAACTGGTTTATCCTCTGCCGGTATGCTACTTCACCATATCTCAGTCATGTATCCGACTCTGCGGTGCAGAATACACCGCATAATCCATATACAGCTCCATGCATGCTGGGAAGGCTTGAGCGTGTTGGCAAACACCTTGTGGTCTGTTTCCCATAGTCACTTCCAGTCAGGCCCCAACTGTGTGCACCTATACCGCAATAAAGAGAGAACCTGCGGCTCTCCCTTTAGCCCACGAGGAAGGCCCCAAAGTAGCTAGCCCTGCCATCCATCTCCATGGTGCTGGCGTTGCTCACGGTAATGAAGAGGCGGTCTGCGGGCTGCAGGCGAGCAGTGCCAGCCTGGTGTAGGGAGAACAGGCCAGGCTCTGGGCCTCGGGCCCAGCAGGCACTCCGTGAAGACTTCATCAGCAGAATAGGCACAGTGTAGGAGCTCATCTACAACAACAACAGCATAAGATAAGTCTGTGTTGATCGTTTAGGGAAGAGGGGCTGGGGGTCCAATGATTCAGCAACATAAATTGACAAGTCAGTTACAACACAAGTGTAAATATACATCAATTAAAAGTATACAGACAAAAGTGTAATACCGCTTTAAAGGTATAGGAAGCGATTATAAGCGAATACACCCGCGGACTGCTATCTTACCATTCTGTGCATGTGCTGAAAACATAATCTTGTACTTCTACACATTCCTGGCTCCGTAAATTGGGACATAAAGTGGTGCAGAGTGCACCACACAACAACAATATCCTAGCCTTCACAATCGTTTCCAATGTGTGGCAGAGCTTCTGAGGGAGCACCCTATGGCATTAAGGCGAGAGGTGTTTTGTTTTGATTTGAGTCGAATATCAACAAGCTTTCTTCACAATGATGTAGGCGTAGTCTACACTAATACAGTTTGGTTTTAAAACATATTACTTTTACATTTACGCCTTGCATCCATATTACTCCAGAGTTGTCAAGCTTCTAAAACGGAAACGCTGCTGGCCCAGTTTTAGTTTTATAACTCTGGGGTTGAGTTCTAGTCTGGACGGGTATAAATGGTTTGATTGGTGAATTAGTTTGAAAACGATGATGCAGACACCCCACATTCACTGCCTGATTAGGTCTTATGTCGCCGTATTTATTTTGCTACGACTCCTAATCAATGTTTTCTGTTGCCACGACGCCCTATATTCCAGGATTACTTGCAGTAAAAGTTACACCTCATCGTCGATCCAAGAAAATACATCTCTTACTTTTCATCATTGCGGTTCCATTACAGTAGAAGTAAATGTTCTTCAACTGGACAAACTGACAATTGCTTCCAGTTTATACTGGCACACGCATGCCCATTCTACCTTACTGGACATGTGATATGTGCTTCCATACGTGTTAATATGGACAGATACAGTAAGTTCTTATACAGAGCTAAAACACTTGTTTATCCCATATTAAAATTAAAGTGTATTAATGTAGATTTAGATGTAAATCTAAATTTAGATGTAAATATTTTACTATACCTTTCAATCAGTAGTGTGTATTTTCTGGACAAAGGGAGCTAAAGTGGAGTGAAAACCAGCCACCACAGACACACAACAATGCATAGTGTTGGGAAGTGTGCATTTGTGTTTTCATCAAAACAATACTGTCAACACTTCTGCTGAATCAGTCCTACTTACTTATGGGTATTATTTAAGCTATCTGCTTCAGGAGACTCACCCTTTAAGAACATCCTTACATTCTTGTATTTGTATTGTTTTGATGAAACATTCACAGTAAACTGTGCATGTTTACACATGTTGCACGTGGATACACCATGACCAATGAGAGAAGTTTCAAAACATGAAAGTATTTAAAAACACACAATTTTAAAATGGTTAGCTGGATGTCTTATGTGAAGCTAGCCCGGAAGCATGGCTTACTTTCTTGTATATGTACTGGACGAGCTCTGCTTCCTCCTCCTGCATGGTCTGCCCTGTTTCTCCCTCTGTGTCCCCCGTGGAGGGGAGTCTGAAGTACGTCTGGGCGTAGATGTAGTAGAGGCCTGCACGAGGAACCAGAAGCTCCCCGCCTCGGAGCTCCATGTTCTGAAGGAAAGACTGGCCTCTCTTCCCCTCCCACGCAGCGATACGCTCCCCCATATGCCCACCGCTGCTCTGGGAAGCTGCACACACACACACACAGGAACAAATAAGCATGTTTAACATGCATATAGCCTACTCATACAGTCCCACCCAAAAGTATTGGAAAGGCAAGGCAAATTCCTTTGTTTTTGTTGTTCACTGAAGACGTGAATACCAGCAAATAAAAGCTGAAATTCTGAACTCTTGTCTCATACTCATCTTTTGATCTTAAACCCAAATGTCTTCAATGAACAACAAAAACAAAGGAATTTGCCTTGCCGTTCAAATACTTTTGGAGGTGACTGTACACAACATCATACACACTCTTCATTAAAATGCCAGGTAGCCTAGGTGAGCGATATGGGGTGAAGCATGTTGTTGTTCTTAAACTATAAACTGGTTTGGACTGTATAATAGTAGCCTAATAGCTGCTTTCTGAAATCCAAAAAAAAGTGTGTTGGTTTGACAAATTTCCAATGCCCTTCAAATTAGACACAAAAGAAAGATTGTACCAGTAGTCAGAAAATAAATCCTGCATATAGGGTTCAGAGTGGAAGCTTCCAAACAAATGTTTTTTTTCCACAGGGTGTAATATTACAAAAAAACGAAGCATGAATCCGTGGCAAATTATTGTGTGTGACATATTGTTGTCATCGAGCAGCGCAACCACATCAACTACATGAAACAGCATCCAGCTGCCCATAGAGAAGAGAAATTGTGAAAGAAAATAAAGAAAAATTAGACCCTGAATAAGGGGAGCGTGCAGGGTGTGACAGGAATAAACTGGATTTCACATCTGTTTTGTTTCGGGACAACCCAGTACTCAGAGCACTGAAGCCACTGCTGAAGGAAAGAGAGGAAAGGGGAGGCTAAAATGTCTGCATGCAAACAGAATAGGTCTGGATTCATGGATTTGCGACAAAGGTTGGGGACTCCACACATTACTGCAAGTATGCAAACCACAATTAGAACTTTAGTTGCTTAATTATCAGCAGCAATTGTGCCTGCAACGCATTTGAAGCTTAGCATTATTCTCAGTGGCCTCAAAGCACATTCCTCCCTCCTGACCGAATAAGTCTGGGAGTAGCATCAACGTGCTGGCTTGATGTGCTACAGTCCGCTACAAATACCTAGCCTTATGAAAACCATGCTTCTCTGTATTTATATGACATCTTTATTTGTAATGAAATGATGTTACTGTCAAGCCCCATCCAAAAATGTCTTGCAGCACATATTATACAGCATTAAGCCGCCGGGCTGATAAGTAGCTACAGTTTAAGTAATTATTTCTACTACATGAACAGTTGACTGTAGATAATTATGTGACTAAAACTTAATAACTTTATTTCAAGTGGGTTATAAATACATACATACATACTGTACATATGTATGTGCGTGTGTGTGTATGGAATATTGCCCATTGGTTAGACTACCGCTGTTATTATCTTCCGAAGATATAAATAGGTCACATGAAATTCAGTAATGTATTTGGAAGTGCATTATTCCAGTCAAACAGAATATAGGGAATACATCCCATTTGCATATGGCTACTCTGAAGATCAGTCAGTAATCTCAAACACATTCAGTGCTTGAGAAAAGAGATTCAAGGGACACAGCAATGTATGCAAATTGAATAATGCAACACTGACCATCTGCTGCGGGAGGTGCTCTGGAGGAGACAATGCCAGTTACATGGGCAGCAACTTTGGGGAGTGGGGGCCCGCGGACACCTGGTCTCACCACCGGGAGCGCTCCGGTAATTCTGTCCGCTAATGTTCACACAGGCCAAGACACACGTCAGGTAATTATAGACCATTGAAGGAGTTGTGGAAAGAACAGGGAAACACAAATATGTTTCTTACTTCTCACAGTTGTAGATATGTCCTTCTGAAACCTCTCCGCCATGGTCTAAAGGAACAGTGCGAAAGACATGACAATGAAATCATACACGTCAGTCCTGCTTGATGAAAAAGTAAAGGCCTGGCACCTCTCTCTCTCTCTCT
>JAODUH010000015.1:1171598-1187359 GCA_027564835.1 Typhlichthys subterraneus | reverse complement strand
ATAGCACTCCTTTGCACACCATGGAGCGAACCCTGGCTATATAGGTTATTATAGGCCTATACAGTAACTTATGGCTACTGTATGTAACGTGGTTGCTCCCCTGAATGTGTTGTCATGAGTGTAGTAGAGTGTACATATTCATGATTGCACATACAGTAACTGAACTTCCCTAAAATATGCACAGCATATTAACCTATTACTGCACAATCAATGCAGTCAGTGCAATTCGTTTCATAATACATTATTAAGTAGAGGGAGGGGGAACTGAGCAGATAAAACATAATTATTTGTGATTTAGGCTATTATTATTATTATTATTATTATTAATAAAATTATTATTATTATTATTATTATTATTATTATTATTATAATTCCATTAACGTGATCATTTTGGTCACTATAATCGTGATCGGAAATGTTCATACCGTTTAATCTCTACTCTCAGTGTCACTGTGTTCCTAAACTCCTGCTGTTCTGTTTTAATTGGGGCTCACTCTGACCCTGCTAATGTTTTTTTTTGTTTTTTTTTCTTGCTATATTATGCATTATGTGTTTGTTACAGCTAATGTCCAGCTAATGTCTGTGTGCTGAATGACGTGTTAATTGTTATGACCTGGTTATGCCACTCTGCTCAGGCCAAATCTCGCTTATAGCTCATAATTAGGAAAGAACAGACACACACACATACACGTTGCCAAACAAGAACTAGATTGCAACAGCAGGTTTTGCTATTTAGTTAGATTACACATGGAACCCTGGGGAGATGCATGGTGTGTGTGTGCATGTGCGTGTGTGTGCGTGTTTACAAAGAGGTCTGGTGGAGGTGAAGGTGTGATGCTATTAATCAAGCTGACAAACTCATTGTTTCTCCCTCTCCTTTGTTCAGCTGCATTAAGAGCTCAGCTAGAGTTATGGTCTACTGCTAAACTGCCCTCCATCTCTCACACACACACACACACACTTAATCTCCTCTTGTCTAACTAGTTCCTTCCATCATCGCCGCCTCCTCTTTCATTTGCCCAGTCACCTTTTACTCACCCCTCTCTCTCTCTCTCTCTCTCTCTCTCTCTCTCTCTCTCTCTCTCTCACACACTTTTAAATAGGTTTTTCTAGTTTCTGTTCTCTTTGCAAAGTTTCATGCCAGTCACTTACTTTGCCAGCTGAACCCCATGTAAACCTTTCTCTATTTCTCTCTGTATGCGTCTTTACAGTATGTCCATGTTTGTGACTGCATCTCTGATGCCCTCACTCTCTCTCTTGTCCCTGTGTGCAGCTTTGCGAGAGAGGATGCTTATTCTAACGTTCTGCACACTCTCTCAATCTCTCCCTCTCTCATTCATTGTATCTTTCTCTCTCTCTCTCTCTCTCTGTCCCTCTCTCATTCATTGTATCTTTCTCTCTCTCTCTCTCTCTCTGTCCCTCTGTACAGTGTGTCCATGTCTAACCGTGTCTCTCTCTCTCTCTCTCGTCTGTATGTCTGTATGTCCAGGTTTGTGACTATCTACAGAGGTCCCAGTCACACCTACAAGGTCCAGCGGCTGACAGAGTCCAGCAGCTATTGTTTCAGAATACAGGCCATCAGTGATGCAGGGAACGGACCCTTCTCTAACACACACACCTTTTGCACCACCAAGGCTGTTCCGCCTGCGCTGAAAGGTACTGCACACACACCTTTGGGTTAGTTTTTGTGTGTGTGTGTGTGTGTGTGTGTGTGTTATCTGTTATGTACATGTACAACTTGTGCAGCCAGAACTCTGGGTTATTCAGTGTGAGCCTAGTTCTGGGATTACATAGTGAGGTACCTACAGTACATTTAGCTGAGATCGTGACAGAGTTGGAAAGAGAACTACCATGGTTCACAGAGTCGATCATAGTTGATAGCAGTCCTTTGCAATAGGAAAGTGTACGATAAGATCTCATTTATGTTTGCTTCTAATACAATGTGTCCTACAGCTCCCAGAGTTCACCAGCTAGAGGGCAACATATGTGAGATCCTATGGGAAACCATCACACCAATGAGAGGAGACCCTGTCAGCTATGTCCTTCAAGTGCTTGTGGGACGTGAATCAGAGTACAAACAGGTCTGTCTGGTACACACACAAACACAAATAAATACACAAATAAACACACACACAAACATACAAATAAATACACAAACACACAAAAACACAAACACACACACAAGCAATATGTATTTAATAACTATAAAGACACGTTGGCAAGTTTTAGAAGGTGATCTAGTGGAACTCTATTTCTGGGAGAATTACTCTCCTGAACTGATTCATTCTGCTTTATTGGACAGATTCATTTTCGATACTCACTAGAGCATGGTGACCGTGCATGCCGGTGCATGTGTCAGCGTGTGTCTGTGTAGGTGTTTTGTGTGTGAGTGTGTATACTAGTGCCTGGGCACCTCATTGTGTGTGACTGAGAAGAACAGGTGGCTGTGTTTGTTTTCATCTATATGCTAGTGTGTGCATGCATGTGTGCTTATGTGTTATCATTAACATCTTGACCATCTCTACCCTCCGTAACGGCCCACACATAACATGAACTCCGCACATTTCACCGAAGGCGGTCTCGATTCCCCTTCGCCCTGGCTTATATTCCAGTCACTGTGGAAGGCGTCTATTTGACTGTCTGTTTAATTCCTTAATTGTCCTATCCCACGCTGTGTATGCATTAGGACCTCTAGTCCTCTGTGTAAATGTCTCTCTCTCTGTCCCCAGATATTTAAGGGAGAGGAGGGCGCTTTCCAGATCTCGGGTCTCCAGAGCAACACGGACTACCGTTTCCGCGTGGGCGCATGCCGCCGTTGCCAGGATACCTGCCAGGAACTGTGCGGGCCGCTGAGTCCGTCGTCCCTGTTCACGCTGCGTCGCCAAGAGACGCCGTCGCCGGGCGACCTGTGCGCCGCCGAGACGGGCAAAGGCGCGGGCCTGATCTCGAGCGACGAGCGCTTCGCGGCGCTCATCGTGTGCGTGTTCGCCGGCTTCTCCATCCTCATCGCCTGCCTGCTGCAGTACTTCTTCATGAAGTGAGGGATTTTTATAATGATAGGATAGAAAGAGAAATCACAAACACACGTGGTGAAACTTTTTTCAGTAAAAAATAAAGTATCAAGAAAAATGAATGAAATCAAAACAAACTTGACATGTACTTGTAACGCTACAGTTTTCATTTTGTAGTCCAAGCATCGATTTCCTCTTCTCATTTATTCTGTCATCTTTTCTTTCTCTTTCTCTCTCTCTCTCTCTTTCTCTCTCTCTCTCTCTCTCTCTCTCTCCATCTCTTTGTATTGTTGTTTGTCTCTTTTGATAAGGATGTATGTCGCGGGTTGTCTTAACCGCACGGTTGGGAAGAAAAACTGATAATCTAGCCTTACGTACAGCTGTGAGCACACCAATTGCTCCTGACTGACTTGCATGATTTATTTTGTATCTTTATGAAACATATGCGATTAGAGAGAGTGTATATTTCTTGATGGTCATTTGTTTGTTGTTTTCCAATGTTTAATTAGCTTAATTTTATGCTGCAGTCTTTATTAATTCAGCCATATTCCATTATAGGCCTTCAAAGCTTTAGCAGTTCATACGCTATTATGCAGTTTAGGCCAATACTGTACATTTCATTAATTTACACTTATACAGTTACACCCATGAACAGATACACAGCCGTCTATTCTCTCACACACACAGACTTTTTATGTGTGCATTTACAGTAAAGTGTACACACAATGACAATGCAACAAACACACGTCTCTTAGAAGTACCTGTTCAGCCTTTAACCATTCACTGACATTTATTCAGTTACCAAAGCGATGCAATCCCATGCGTGACGTACGATGCTGCTATCTTATTTTTATTATATCTAAGAAAGAATGGAAAACCAGTAATCTAATATATATATACATTATATATAAATATAAACACGCAATATATATTATAAAAATATATATGATGCTACAGAGGTGATGTAATATAAGTGATGAATATGTAGGCTTTGAAGTACAGTGTGATGGTAGGGGAAGGCCACAGCTCAGATTAGCTGCTGGTGCTAACGGTAAGTATGTGATTGGCTGGGTGACGTTGAACGAGGTATTTGATTGGCTGTCATTGCTCTTTTAGACATTCTCAATTCCAGCATCTCAAGTACCGTAACAGCCTATCTACCTTAAGCATTATTAGCAACACGCCCAAAGCAGACAGACATGCTAATGGGCAGCGGCTATCCAGCCACCTTTCTCAGAGCTACCAGTTTCGTCAGCCAGGAAAGTGCTATCTGTTAGCAGTTAGCTAGCTTTAGCCCTTGACATTTGCCCAGCCACAAGGCGGCCACAGTGCTTATAACGTAGTTTCTCCTACCAGCTAGTCTGTGAATCGATGACCGTGTCTAAATATTCTTCCATTCTCTGCTTTCTGTCCTGCCTGTAATTATCTATAATTCTCGTTTTTGCTCTGGCCGTTTACCGGCTTCTCTTCTACTCTCCCTAGCTCTGTCTCTCTCCATCTACAAAGGTGATTTATTGACATGTAATTAGAGCAGTAGTGAGTCTGTGGTCTTTCACTCGGACAGACGTGTTCTCTGGGGACTTTAACTAATGTTCGCTAACCAAACAAGCCTTGGACAGAACATCCACAGAACAGGACATTCTGACAAATGCTAGATCGCCCCCACCTTGAACCCTTTAACCCCAGATAAAGGTACAGCTCAATACACCCAAATAATCCAAAGACGTCACCTTGACCTGCTTGCTTACTGAGTGACATGTTGACTTTTACCAACATGGGGAGACAGGGAGGGGGAGCAGTGGTGGGAGGTCGGGCCATTTGTCTCGCATCCCCACCCACCGGCTCTGAATGGCAGCATGTAATGTACCTCAGGGACGTGGTCTTACCGAGGGGAGATCTAATCTCATCGTCTCCATCGCTGTCATTGTCTTTGTCTTCTCTCTGTTCTGTCCTTCATTTGGGGATGCTGTCTCTTGTCTTTTTTCCAAGCTGTGCCTTGCTCCTGTACGTGTCAGTAAGCAAAGTGGTTTACTAGCTCAAAATACCTTTGCCAAAGTTCATGGGAATTTTAGGTAGAGTTCTTTTCTAGGTTTTATTTATACTATATATTTGCATACAGTACTTTACATGCCAATTACAGTGCAATCTTCATTTATTTATTGTTTAAAGATTAAGAGACAAGTGTAGTTATATACTAATTTTTTCCTTGTAGCATGTTATTTTTTATTATTTTCATTTGTTTTTAATGGATGTATGTTAGATTGTGCGATTAAGGCCAGCATTCCTTATGTCAGTAACCCTTTAAGTATTTCTCTTACAGCTGTTTAGCTCATCAGCCAGTGCATTGCAGTTATCTGTGCCGTTTCAAACATGTAACCAAATGGCTTTATTTTATTATTATTATACATTATTTTTCATCTCCATTTCCGGCCATGCACAGCCGAGCAACTCTTGTATTGCTTATAGTGAAATGTAGCAAGCCGAGCCATACGGTCAGGTCAAAACATATTTTATGGGATATACGTAGCTGCCTTTGGCTTTTATATTGTTCTGATTTAGTGTTATAATGAAGCTTCTGGTATGTTTTACTGTTTTATTGCCAAAGTGCAGACTTCTCGTGTCCACTCAATGTCGCTTTTATTTTTGGTCATCTAAAGGGTTCTGTGATGTTCTGTAAAGAACAGCATTACAATTATTATTGTCATTATTGTAATTATTCTCTCAAAAAGGAAAAAAAAAAAACTTGATCTGTGATTATACTTCTTTTTCATATTATCTTTTATTGTTTTGATGTTTCTTTCCCTCTGTAATGCAACATGTGCCATTTTGAAGTTTGTAGCCCCTTTCTGAGGAGAGTTTAACACAACCTGATTTCACACTGAAAGATTAAAAGGCAAAACAATCAAGGGAGTATTTCAGGCAGATGACAAAGATTGTGATGTTGAGTCTTTGTTCCAGACTAGTGCCGGTAGAGCGGTAGTATTTTCTATCCAGTATTTTAATAAGAGATGATATACCGAGACATCTATAGAGCTCTATAGCATGGAATGGTAATAAGAACATATGATCAATATCAATATGACTAGAATGACAAGAGTTGAAGCACTTTTTTAAAGCCGAGCATTAGACCTGATGAGATTGTCATCAGCCAGAGCTCGAGAGCAAGTCTGTTCCAAACACTACTGCCAATGCCATGTGGTTAATTCATTGGCATTACTCTGCAGTTGGCATCACTGTGACATTGGCATTAATGGGGCATGGAATTCTGTGCCTGTCAAATGACAATGTGCTCCCTTAAAGGTGCACACAATGGCAAAGAAGAAATACTGTGCGGCGGGAGTGTGGTGCTTGTTAGTGGTATGTCCACTTAGCCTGTTGCATTGTTGGAAACCGGTGAGGTGCCCTGTTTTTTATTTTATGATTTTATGTCTCCCCCTCCTCTTCTATTAAGCCTTATATGATTAATGTTTATGCCCGAAAAGGGAGCGAAGAGAATGACCTTGTTTGGTCAATAGTGCGCCAGTAATATGATCATTTATTTACCCACGTTGGCCCAAAGGCTGAGCATATGGGCCGGGTACTCTTACTTTTTATGATGTTTTTTCTATTTCTGATCTTGCCGATCCTGCACATTTAGTTGCAGGACTGTCAAGAATGAGCACCGATTTGCAACCCCGCGCCTGTGCCTTCCTATTGGTTTAATTTCTTTCTTTCTTTTTATTATATGTAACAGAAATTAGGTTTCAATTGAAAGATCGGCAAATTGACAAACGCACACACACACACATGCTCACATGTTTTAATTAATTTTATGCAAAACAACAAGAGAAGAAACATATTTTTACCTCACATTTTAAACAAACAAACATTCCAACATTGTCATGGTCTAGGAATTGAAATAAAAGCAAATCATGTATTTCTTGTATTGTAAATGTTAGACAATTTCGTATGCATTATATAAAAGAAACTGCCATATCAATTTTAATGTATAGATTTTTGCAAATACTACCCTATGTATGTAAGACGTAACTGTATCGGTAGCGTATATATAATATATTTATGCCCAATAAATGTTTTAATTTTTTTCTGATTTGGATTGTAGTCTTTTTTCTTGTGTTTATGTCAGTATTTGTCAGCATACATCGCTCCATGCACTGGTCTACACACAACTCCAAAACATGTTCACAAAGGTGGAAAGATTGTTGATATTTAAATGCAATGGAAACAAAAACACCTCTCGCACACATATACAGTAGTGGACCGTGGGGAGATGTTCACTTAATTTTACAAAATGTGAATTATCTCACAATTTGCAAATTAAATTACCTGCTGTAATGTTTTATAAGAAATCAAATGAATACTTTGTCCCCTGTTTCATGTTTATACAGTAAACTGTGTTTAAGAAGTAATCTCGACAGCTCTACCTCTGTATCACTTCTAGGATCAACATAAGAACACAGTTGCTCCACGATTTTCTTCCTTCATCACTATTGATTTAGTAAAGGTCAAATACATGTCTGTAATATTCCTCTCATCACATGCACATCATCATGGTACATTTAAGGGGATATATAATCAATATTCAGGAGTAATTAACTAGGGTACATAGTCACATTCAATCATGAAAATGAGAAACAGATCAGGATCAATGAATACAGAATAAAAAGGGCACCAGACTCAATGTCCTGCTACAAATTACTCTTAAAGGTGAAGTAAGCTGGAGAAAGATTGTTGATTTGAACGCAGCAGCCAAACAACTAACACCTCTCCCACAACATGGATGCTCCATCAGAAGCTCCGCCGCATGTATTTGCCACAGCGGTGTGGCGTGGTTTGTAGTGTAATCCACATTTAATGTACAGCCGAGAAAGAGAGGACAACACTGTTCTGTGCTGGCCTCATTCAACCCATCTCCTTCCGAGATCGATGAAGAAATATAATGTATATTATATGCTTGTTTTAAGGAGTGTTAAATGAGCAAAGAAAATTAGCCAATTAATTGTAAGCTTTACCTCATCCTCATGTGAGTGTACACTAATGGTATTGGTACTGTATTTTGGAATTTGGTATTATTACTTATTTATTTTTTGCATTTTATCGCCTTTTTACTGTCTTTGTGACCCATGTCTGTGAAAAGTGCTATACAAAGAAAATGTACTTACTGCATTTTATCATCTTTTTACTGGTGACCCATGTCTGAAAAGTGCTATACTGTACTTACTGCATTTGATCAACTTTTTACTTGTGACCCATGTCTGAAAAGTGCTGCGTTTTATCAGCTTTTTACTGTCTTTGCGACCCACATGCTATACATAGAAAATGTACTTACTTGTGCTATTCAAGCACCACTAATACTTCAGTACAGCTAAGGTGTGCCCTTCATTCCACTTCCACAATCTGTAAAACATCTGTAAAACACAAATGTACAGTGCATAGACACACACATATATTCCCTCAGCTGCTGTAGCCCGTGGACATGGTTCGGTGTGATGTGCGTTCAGAGATGCTATTCGTCATAATTATTATTTCAGTTACTGTCACCTCTCTGTTGTCTTGATCCAGTCTGACTGTTCGACTCCTCTATTGTATACAAGGTGTTTGCACCCACAGAATTCCCACTCACTGGATGCTGTTGTTTTTCGCCATTCTCAGTAAACTCTTGAACCTGTTTGACGTGACTCTAAAATCACTCTGTCTGACGCCAACAATCATTCCACATTCAAAGTCACTTAGAACATATTTCTTCAACCATTCTGATGTCTAGTCTGAACAACAAGTGAAGGTCTTCATGTCTGCTTGCTTTATACAGTGACAGACCATTGGCTGATTAGGTGTTTGAATAGAGAGATGCTGTACAGATGTAACTACGTTTATCTGGGATACAATTAGGGCATTTTGCAGAACTTTTATTAAAAACAAAGTGACTTACAGTGAGTGAGTAAGTATTAATACATTTTTACTTTAGGACGCCTTTCCAAAAAACTCACTCAAGGTCATCTTACATTTCAGATAGGTAAATACAGAGATAAGCAAGTAGGGCTACTGTATATTATTTCCTCAAGGATGTCTACACAGGTAGCTTGTGAATTTTGGAGGTCACACCCTTTCATTTGAGAGTTGGCCATCCTGACAACTAGCATACTCTGTAATAACCACTGCACAATATCGATCAGCAATCCCATGAACATGGTTAAATATAACTTCACCCTCTGAGTCTGCCTATGCTTACTGCACAACTATGAAAAGTCAATGAGCTGAGTGAGGTGAGTGGCTGAGAGGAGGAGGAGTGGGGGGGCGGGGCAATAACATTATAATTTGAATTTGATGAAGCAGGAGTGGACGGAAAGTGCAGTGGGAAACCAACCAGATCTTGGGGTGATTTTTAACAGATATGACATGTAGAGTCATTTTCAGGCCACAAAATTAAGATTTTTATAAAAACGGAAATTGTGTCAATAAAACACCAGCATCGATATGTCTCATCACAGTGTACTATTATTTAGAAAACACAATTTAGGATGCAGTTACTCTTTATGGTTGTGATTCTGACATCACATTAGGTTATCCCCCCCTTCACTCCCACCACTGCAAACATATACATCCTCTGTTCTCACCTGCAAAGCCCACACCGTCTGTAGATAAGCTCTCCTGAAGTATGACTCATTCACTTTGCATCTTGGCAGTTCACATTACAAATAAACAGTGCCTCTCTGTGTGGAATATAAAACTTATTTGTGTGTTTCCACATCACCCCCTCATCATTCATGGACTGTATACCATTTCAACCTAGGGAGTTTATCATCCTTTACATATGGCTAATCTTGACTAAAGGACTGTTAACATAATTAACACATACTGTAGTCATACTGTAGTTTATATATGTATGCATGTCACTGCCCAATAGAGAGATGCAAAGGACATTAAGTCAGGCTTTACTTAGTTATCTTCTTTCTGAGCCTGTGCAATCTTACTGTCTTGACTTAGTCAAGTCACCATGTGCATCTAACACTAAAGCACAGCGGTATGTTCTGTCATCCTATAGCTTTTGCAACACCCCTCCGCCATGCAGACATAATCAGACACCTGCAGGCTGACATTTATGCTCCTGCTTTGCTCAATGGACCCCAACATTGCTGTTGAGCTCATCCAGGGTTTCTCATCAAAACACTGCATCAGCATGAGATAGATGTCTGTGTATGAAAAATAAATACATAAATTATTGGAAACGATTAGGTTTGTGTTCCTGTATGTAACATTTACAAATACATGTTGTTGTAAATAGTCTCACCATGGTAAACTCAAACTGCCTCTTGTAATATGAACTACTTTATTACACTGTATGTTTGTATGCCAGTGTGGAAAAGAGGCATGTGGGGGAAAAATGGAAAGAAATCAGTGAGCCTCATTTATTTTTACAAGACATTATGATAAACATATATACATGATCTATATATACATTATCTACCAGCAGACAAACCCTCCAATAAGGAAATAAAAAACAAATATTCAATATAATATTTTTTTCTCAGTGCACCCTAATTACATATGAACGTAACATCAGTACATACAGTCACATTCAATAGCAGCGATACATTCCCTATATTTGAGAGGCTGTTTTAGTCCAGGATGAGTCCAGTGCAGTTTACTTGAGGATGCAGACACAGCTGATAGATCAAACGGGGAAATATCACATTAGAAGGCATCTATTTAGCCTATAATCCTCTCACACGCACACGCCTGTTTATATGGCGTGCGTCATAATGCTTTGTCAAAGAAAGTTCAGTGCTTCTGTCCAATGCTGAATTGGGTAAGAAGTGGTATACTGAATTTAAGATTAGGGCGGCAGCTTTATCCTTTTATCCTGCAGTGTTCTAGATTTATACAGAATTCTCACTCACGTCAGAGAACTCATTAACTGGTATTCATTGAAAATGAATATGAGTTGATGAATGAAATTAATCAATTGAAAAAGAAAAGAAATATACACCATAAATGCAATAATATTATGGCCAAATGTCCAAAGTACATTGCACGTGCACATGAAAAGGCCAAAAGGTAATATCTGTTATTCAAAGTGACATGTCCATAGAACATACATTAAATTAACACGTTTGTTTACATCCACACAAGCATGAATGCTGAAATGGTCCTCTCTTAAAACGCAGCATTGCTTTTATTATTAATATAATATAGTCTTGCTGCCTTTTTTTCAGTTTTGATGACCGAAGCAGGTGGTTACAAACAGCTCACAAAGAGTTTCTTCCACAGATCTTCAATAAAAGGAAACTGCTTTGTGCTATGTAACCACAAGTACTGTAATTAAATTATCCTCAGAAGATGCTGTGAAAAGGCTATATTAAACAGATTATAAATAAACAAATAAATGCATAAATACATAAAAACATTGGCTGCTCAAATTGTCAATTATCAATTAACACATTTTTTAAATATGTACTTTACCACCTATTAAAATTGTCTTCAATCCACAACTTTGACTGAGATTGCTGGCCATGCAAGGAATGGTTATTGGTAGTAGACTATCTTTCAAAATAAATAAATAAATACATAAATAAATAAATAAATAAATATATGAATACTTTAGCATGGCACTCAGTTTGACATGTTTTATACAACACATAAACATGTATAAAGGATTAAGTTACCAAAACACACACACACACACAACACACAAGCATGCATGCACGCACGTACGCACACTCACACACACACACACGCATTCATACAACACACAAGCACATGCACACACGCACACACACACACACACGCTGACGCTCTATGGAGCGCACCACACACGCACGCTGCACTCCTGTTCTCTCCAATTGAGTACAGACCAGTGCCACAAGATCTACAGTGCTTCCTTTGTCATCCAGAATATGATTTATACATTATAAGGCAATCGTAGTGACGTGATCATGTGTGACATATGTGCAGTATTGTCTGTATTATCGTGTATGTGGAAGCGGGAGTGCGGGAATGTGTGCAGTGCAAGTACGATTGTGTGCTTAGTGTGTGTATTTGATTATAATAATAACGTGCATGCGTTTAAGGCTACAGAAATGCATACCATTGATCTTGCATTGGAACTGCTGTTTGATGTGTTGCATGAAAAACTGGGCACTTGCCGTACATTTTTAGAGATATTTTAGGAGAAAGTCATTTTGGTAGGCTATAGCTTACATTCTCAATGGGGATTCGCACCTGTTTGCTGCTCTGCACTTAACCTCCTCTTGCTTGTTTATATGTAAGATTATGATAACAATTAATACATCGCTGGTGATATTTACGTTCCTTTATTTCCCAATAGGTGTACTGTCGGCTATAGATAGTGAGTGAGACCGTCAGTTTGTTAAGCGTTCAGACTCAGACTCAGAGGCTGACTGTGGACTCCGTCCAACCCAGCGAACCGTCCCCCTTCACCGTACTGGCGGTGCGCCCCCGGTGTGGTTGACTATCGGTGAGGCCAAATAGACGAGCGGCCGCTCCCCGGTACTTCCAGGACATGGTGTTGTAGAGGATAGGGTTTATGGCAGCGCTCAGGTAGAACAGCACTACGGAGACCAGGCTGCAGTACTCTGAAAGCACAGAGAGTAGCGGGGACGGAGCGTCCAGGGAGCGGAACTGGAGGTAGCGGCCCACGTGGAACGGCAGCCAACACAGGACGAAGGCCAACACCACTACCACTGTTAAGAAGAGAGAGGGGGTGGGGGGTATAGTTATGATTCAGGGAGGAGGTGAATTTGAATCAATCACAATTATTTACTGGAGTGGAGCTTTAAATTACAACTGTTGGCCCATTTCTTGGAACTCCGCGTGAAATAAATGTACAGTATCCTGCCTATTCCATTGCCTGCCATTGCCCTGAGCTTCTACTCTATTATTATATATTATAATATCCAAGTTTCACAACATGTAACGCGTGCGTAAAGTGTGCGTAAAATGTTTGATCGAATGCACACACAGAATAAAAGTTTAAGTTACACCAATGACCCTCACCTAGCATTTTAATGGTCTGCCTGTTGCTCTTTTCGCGGTGGGCCACGCGTGAGCCGATGTTGGTTTCCTTATGTCTTTGCCACAGGCGGCGTCCTATGAGGCTGTAGAGGACCGTGAGACAGAACACCGGCATGAAGAAGAAGACGGAGCTGAGCCACACCATGGCTCCCATCAGGCCAGACTCCACGGCATAGTGGGTCATCTTACATTCCCTGGTGTCTCCAGCCTCAGGCGGGACTCGGCCGGACTCGTTAACCCACATACTGGAATTCTGTGGCGAGCCCGTGTCATCTCGCTCTACACCGACCATGATGAACACGGGTCCCGCGCTCAGCAGAGATACCGCCCAGAGTAGGAGGATAAGGGCGCGCACCCGCCTCTTGGTGACCAGGGCCTTGGCTCGCAGCGGGAAGCAGATGGCCAGGTAGCGCTCCACCGACAGGGCGGTGATGCTCAGGATGGTGGAGTACGTGCAAGACTCGGACACGAACTGGAAAAGCTTACATAGTGCGTCCCCGAAGCGCCAGGGCCTGTACCGCCACATGCGGTAGAGGTCTGGCGGCATGCACAGAAAGATGAGCAGGTCGGACACCGCCATGCTGCACAGGTAAAGGTTGGTGGTAGTGCGCATGTCCCGGTACTTGCTGACCACCAGGATGGTCATTACGTTACCCACCACCCCGACCAGAAACAGCAGCGTGCAAGCAACAGTGATGGCGGTCAGGAGCGGGATAGAATAATAATTGAGAGGAGGCACATCGAGGTCCCAGTTCTTCTGGCTCTCCTCCCAGCTGCAGTTACGGGAGACGCACTGGGAGCGGTTTGACCAAGATGGCATTGTGCACGATCATACGCGGCGCCACGGCTGGCCTCGACCATTAAAAACACCTCCTTTTTGAAACTCTTTGAAAATCCAGGTTGTGTCTTTTCCCTCCATCACCACTCCGGTCAAAGAGGCAAGCGTGAGGAAAATCTAGCCATGCTAAAACAGACACGCGCTATTTGTGTTCAGTCTTTTTTACTTCAAAGTAATAATTCACAAGGCTCAGAGATTCTGAAGTAGGCCAGAAACGCTCTTTTGGAACAAATGCATCAAAGTTAAGCTTCCTTTAGTTCCCACCACAATTATCTTAGCATACCCATCCAATCCATTTGCCATGCGCATTCTCTATAATGACAACACGTCTGACGTTAAAAGCACTTGTTCAAAAGAATAATAGCTCATACTGTAAGTCAGATACACACCAATCAACAGGGGGGTGCATTCTGATCCACAACTCGAATATAAGGAACGCACATGCATCGATTATCTGAAAACGCTCAGTACGACAAATAACGACGGATATATTTTAATCCTCTAGTTTCTCTCCTTGAGAAAGTGTCAGCGGAGTCCGTCGAGAAAGATTGGATGGTAAAATCCGCCACGCGCCTCTTCCAAATGTGTCCCCATCTCCATGCGCCCATCAGACCAAAACAAAGCGTCTGAAAAAAATCTGCAACTAGTGACGAGATGCACCGGACAGCATGTGACAGTGAGTCAGACGCAAGTTTGCACTGATGCGACAACGGCGGCGAACATGTGTCCTGTGAAGGCCACACGTAACCTGGTAAACACACTGGTAAAGACAACCCCCGTCACGAGCTGGAGAATACATTCTGGAGGTCACAATGACCATAACCAAAACTACTCATCGTCAAAAAGAAACAAAGCAGTAATAGAAATGATACCTCACGTCATAAATTATTTTACATAGACTAAAATACACCACAACGCCATTGGCTCGCGTTGGTGACCAGTGTCAGTGACCAAGTGGTATCCAGTTAAGGGGAAAGTGCTTGACACTGAGAAGCAAATTAGGATCTCCCTAGGACAAACTATAACCTAGTCGAGACGATATAAAGTGATGTGTGGGACGCTGATGTAAGATTAGTGCTAGAACGCCACCTGCAGCTGACATTGGGCAATCATTCAAATATGTTGCACAAGAGGGGGCAGATATTACTGGACAGTAAGGGCTAGATATTAGGCTAAAGACTGGAAGAGCAACATTTATTCAGCAGTAATGAGTACAATAAAATGTACAAATGAATAAAAGTAAATTTTAGTTGCATTCCAAATCTTGTTGTATCAAATAAAATGCACATGACAAGCTATCAGCCATTATTTTACTATAATAACCTTAGAATTTAACATTTTGAAAATGTCAGTCCTTAAAAGAGCTTACTATGTCTTTCCAGTGGGTATAATTGGGCATTAGGACTTATTTATTTAGTAAATATAAAAAATGTAATCTTCCACCCATACTTTAGTAGAGAGAGAGAGAGAGAGAGAGAGAGAGAGTTAATGAATGATTGAATTAATTAATTAATCAATTAACTAACTACGTTAATAAATTAATTAATTAATGAATTAATGTAATTAATTAATTAATGGGAGAGGGAGAGGGAGAAAGAGAGAGAGATAGATAGTGTGCAAAACGTTAGAATGTGCGTCCTTTCAACTCAGAAAAACGGGCCTTTATACAGTATAGTTTCAGTCTATCAGTCACTAGAAGTGCATTTCTTTCTTTGTCCACACGATGAAGCTAGAGATCTATTCAGAATAAATAAGTAAATAAATAAATAAATAAATAAGGGTGGCAAAAGCGCCACCCTTTCCCCTCCCTTTCCCTCCCTTTCCCCCTCTCTCTCTCGCTCTCTCTCTCTCTCTCTCTCTCTCACACACACACTCACTCT
>JAODUH010000015.1:1158856-1170382 GCA_027564835.1 Typhlichthys subterraneus | reverse complement strand
TCTCTCTCTCTCTCTCTCTCTCTCTCTCTCTCTCTCTCTCTCTCTCTCTCTCTCTCTCTCTCTCTCTCTCTGTCAGTATGGCTGAGGTGTCACAGCAAGAAAGACTCCAGGCCATCGCTGTAAGTTATATCTGCACACACACACACACACACACACAAACTACACAAACAAGGATGCATTCAAACTATTTGTGGATGTCAGTCACTGAATGCCAGTCTTAACGATCCTTTGACTTCTCTGGCCATTAGTGGCTATAGAGAAAGCAGTAATGTACCACTACAGCTCTCTGCTTCTCCTTTGTGGGTCTCTCTCTCTCTCTCTCTCTCAATCTGCATTTTAAAATGTGTGTGTGTGTGTGTGCACGCGCATGTGTGCATTACAGGAGAAAAGGAAGAGGCAGACAGAGATCGAGAACAAGAGGAGGCAACTTGATGATGACAGACGACAGCTTCAGCATCTCAAGGTACACACAAACGCACACACACACACACAATGTAATGCTGTACACAGAGGCGCAGCACATATGCACATCCACATTCTTACTACAGTACATAGACCAACACACGCACACACACACGAACAACACCTCGTCTACGCACATTAAACGCAACATATTACAGTAATATCATTCACTTTGAGTACATATGTTGCCATGTGGCAAGAATGTGCTCACCAGGTGCTTTCACACAGCCATGCATACAATCATATCTGTAAGGAATGTGTGACAGTGGTCCACGCCCCCACACACAACAAGTGCAACCCAAACCGTTGCTCTAGAATGTTGCAGTGGGTCAGCTCTGTATCAGGCCTCCTGTATGACAGATAGACTCCCCACTGATGTTGCCACAGACAGTGTGTTCCTACTGGACCACAGATAACACATATGGAGTTTGTATTACCGCAAGCACACACACACACACACGTACATATGTACTACACATGCCTAATACTCACGCATGCTCATACAGAGTGCACAAGTTGGTTGAGTGTACATATACACACATCCATGCACATGCTTTTGTACACATACACACATATACAAAATAGACACATCTCTAGTGTGTACTTTGGGGTTTTAATACAGGCACATATGCCAGCATACACACACCCATGTACATATATACATGTATATACACACACATACATATAAACACACACGCATACTCACTAGTCACCACATATAGCTACTACTGGAACAGAAAATAATTTGACTCAATGCTTATATATATATATATATTTTGAATGCACAAACACACAGACACACTATTATACTAGACCATTTGTCAGTGTGTGTGTGTGTGTTTGTCAGCATTATCATAGCTATTTCAGCCCTGGACACTTCATCTGGTCATAGATAAGAGCAAATGTTGTTGTGTGGAAGTGTGTGAGTGTGTGTGTGTGTGTGTGTGACTTGGTGTGCTCCCACTTTTCTATTTTCTATTTTCAGAACAATCCTTTGTGTGTGTGTGTGTGCGTGTGCGCACGTGTGTGTATTAAACAAAAGAACACAGACGCTTCAGACAATGATGAGGGTTTAGGCAGAGGAAACAGATTTTTGTCCCCCTCCCACCAACAGGAAACAGCTCCATCGGACCCCGATTTCATCTGACACACACACACAGATGAAAGTGTAATCACACAGTACTTGCACATTAGGGGGCACTTTGTGCAAACCACAGCAAGTATTCCTCTTCCAAATGTAACAATTGTGGAAAACTAAAAAATACCTTCATTTATAAAGACATTTAATGATGCAGGTGTTTTATAAGGTCGTACCTGCCCTAAAATGTAATCACACAAACTGAAAGCATGTTCTCTATTCTCTCTCTCTCTCTCTCTCTCTCTCTCTCTCTCTCTCTCTCTCATGTGTATACACACACATACATGCACACCTGCATGTGTAGTGAGGTGGTGTAATGTTGTTAACACAGACCGTAATGGGTTGTGTTTTTAATTAGTGGGTTATGGCCTGTGGGGTTAGACAGTATACGCAGCAGTTTGCCTGTCTGATTAAAACGTGTGGGGAGAAAACACTATACAAAACAAACCTTTAAAACTAAACCTGACACGTTACTGTGGATGGTTCCTGTTTATTGGTTGATAGCATTTTTTATAATAGAATGTGTTCTGTTGATGAAATAACTGGGCATATATTCAAATAACTGTGGTCTGTGGCAAATACCTGTGGTCGTACAATATTAATTTGTATAAATATCATCTTTCTGTTTTTACTCACTGTTGTGTGTGTGAGTGTGTGTGTGTGTGTGTGTGTGTGAGGAGGGGTGGGGGCTGGAGTTCCACCCATTGTCTGCTGCTACATTAGCAGATTTGACTCTAAAGTACAATGGAACACAAGATTACGATGCAGAGGTGTGTGTGTGTGCGTGCGTGTGTGTGATGTGATGTGTTGTGATGTCAGACCATGGGGTAGGGTGTGGTGAGACAGGGAGTGAAACTGAATGAGAGAGAGAGAAAGACAGAGAGGCAGGGCTAAATTCAGTGCCCATGAGACCATGCAGAGCTAGGGTAATTTAGAGTGTTAGATTTCACTGTTTGGGTGTGTGTGTGTAGAGCGCTGCAGCTGTGTGTCCCATGTACTTCATGGAAAGAAATATAGAAAATAATAGATAAAGTGACAAAGCAAGTGATTTGTGGAAGGTGATCTAGGAAGAAGCCACTCACACTCACACATGTGAGGGAGAGGAAGGGGTGTGGTTGGGGTCAGAGAGTGAAAAAAGGGGCAGTTTTGCTTTGGAAATTCATGTTGCATCACTGGAAAGGAATTCACATAAAGCCCGGGTCCAAACGTTCAGGACAGACTCACTGAAACAAGCCTTTTAAGCACTTTCACATGTGGGCAGGCGGGGTTCTGGAGATGAGATGGAGAGTGAAGGGGTGTTGCTCATGGACTGAAAGAGATTGAGATGGCACTGATGTAATAGTCTTGTTCATTTCAGGGAACATTAGTCTGGTTGAATGGCCCCGCTTAAATGTGGATCCAGAAATACCGTTTGATTTGAATCTGTGACGTCAGACGACAGTGATGCTGAGCGATGCTGACGACACTCACCAACCGAATGTTTACTTCCACTAAACATCACCACACCTGAGTAACAACAAGCTCGTAAAAGTACAGTGGTACAACAGCTCCGCATCCCAAACATTCCATATTCCTGTAAACAAAGTTTCCCAATAACAAAATCACTCATTATTCTCTTCAGAGCCTTTACAAATGTGATTAGGTTACCGTATTGATTTATTGAAGGGATTGCCATTTACTTTGGTTTTATCTTATCTGTGGCAGTGTGAATATACTGTACAGTAAGTAGTAAGAAAGTTCCATTTCAGGGATTTTGTTGCTCAAGCCCTGAGGCCTATGCCCTGGCACTGTTCCATATCCAAGTTGGCAAACAAGTTGGCAGGAGTAGTGAAATGCCTGACAGTCTTGGAGTGGAGTTTTTGAGCGCTGGACAGATAAGGTGTAATTATAGAGTGGCTAAAGGCCTCAACCAGTCTGTCTATTAAGGTGCTGCTTATCTCATCTAAATAGAGACAGGCTCCACAAGTCCAGGAGGGGGGATATGTTACAGTGAGTTCTGGGGTTTAGGGGATTACAGTGCTGCTAATTAAATCAATTAAGTGTGTCTGTATGTATGATAAGAGTAGAGTGAACACATCGCCCCTACTGGAGGGAACCTCTGTCAATGTAGAACACAAAAATGCTAATTTGTGCCCAGATACATGCATGCTCACACATAGATAGATGCAAATAGACACAGACACTCGCCATAAGGCAGAATTACCTGGAGTTGCATCGTTCCTCTCCAAATTGAATGCAGGAAATAAATACATTCCTATTGTATATTTTGACTTTTGCTGAAAGCTAATAGGAAAACACCAAAAGTGAGTGAGTTCCTCACCTTGTGCTACATGTTGTCCTTATGTGTGTGTGTGTTGTGTCCTCGTGCAGGGGAAGGCGCTGAGGGAACGCTGGTTGTTGGATGGGGCTCCAGAGGAGGAGGAGACTAAGAAACGTCTTCAGGAAGATGAGGTGAAAACCAAACTCCTGGAGCAGATCATCCTCAGGTCAGAACTGTTCACCCAACAGCAGGTTAATTTGTTGCTGTTGAAAGCTGTGCTCATGTGGGAATCAAGTGTATATTCGATGTTAAACATAGTTATAGTGTCTGAAAGCCTAGTTCTCAGGCTAGGGCCGTTCAGATTAAACGCGGAAAAAGATGCACTCTCAGCAAGGTAGAGCGCAAAACTATATTTCTAATTGTTTGTGTCACCAAGGAGCGCGCAGAAGGGGCAGGGTTTAGCTAGAGCTTTTGTTTTGCTAGGAGATAATCGAACCCGATAACGGATTATTTGCAACTGGCAGTTTCGAGCTGAGAGAAGGAAAATGCAGCTCAATCTCCTGCTGTAATGATACCAGGCAGGCAAGAGGTTGATGGTTCCAACTGCGGATTGCGCAGCGTATTTTTAATCAAAAAGGGAATAGGCAAAATCCGTAATCCACAGACACAAAAGAAGGGCTAGACTAGGATCAAAGGACGGTAGAGCAAGCTTAATATCATACACGGGTAGACTAAGTAATTTCTAATCGGTTCAGTAAACGTCACTACAACTAATACCTCACAACCAGACAGGGAAGAGACACTGCACTAAATAGTCCAATAATGTAACAGGTGTTCAGTATTCCGGTGATTGAGAACCGGGAGGAATGCGTAGAGCCGATGACGTGGAAGGTTGAACCTCAGGTGTGGAGAGAGAGTCCGCGGATGGATGAGATCTGGAGGCGGGGAGTGAACTGCATGCTCGTGCACGGGGCGCGGACATGACACCTGCATGTAATACTACATTTCGTATCTAACCTATTACATTAATGAAACATAGCCTAATGCTTCAACGGTGTATGGTCCATCCAATATTTTTTATAGAAACAGGACGTTATATTTTGGGGTATTCAGAACAGAACTGCAATCAATTTCTCCTTCAACAGGCTGTCCTGCCCCTCCCCGACCTCACGCTGCTTGTGTTACCTGAGCATCGCGCAAAAGTTCACCGTGGTTTAACTCTTTGTACACCTACGCGTCCGTCCGCGCAGTGTGTTTTGCTGTGGCACCAATACACATGAATGGAATTTCGGGATCTGCACCCTCGTTTGCATTTTTAACCTGAACGGCCCTTAAAATAGAACTACACCAAGGCATGGACTAGCGACTGGGCATCTTCTAGCGACAGCCTGATTGCCATTTCTGTCATTGCGATTGTGCGGACACTCTGCGCAGACAACGCAGAAAACAGCAACAAGGAAGTTGCAGGACTATTACTGACAGCTAGTAAAGAGCGAACCACAACACCAAAATATACTAGGATAGTGCTTGTGTTATCAAATGTAGGCCTTTCTATGCCTTATGTTAATTAAAAATTTAAATTAGAGAAGACGAAGGAGTCATAGGAAACATAAACAGGGGAGCAACATGGCGCATATCCATCCATTTGCCGTGATTTGGATGTATAATGTTGAACAGTTTACATGTTTTGGGGCTGCTGAAAAAATTGAATGTTCCCACTGTTATTAGTTTTTTTTATATTGATATTACTCAGCAATATCAAAGACTAACGTATTACACTACTTTGCTACTCACTTTAGTAAAGATATTATGTAACGCATTATATTACATAATGCGTTACCCTCAACACTGGTGGCTGGTAATGTTGTTTGACTGAGAATATGTCCTGTGTATCACACTGCTTGATGCAAAAGAGTTATTGATTAAACACTGTGTGTGTGTGTGTGTGTGACCCAGGCTGGAGCAAGAGATTGAGGAACTGGAGAATGGTGAACTGACCAATCAGGGTGTGGCCAAAGAAAATGGAGGTAAGTTCAGTACCCATGGCAACATTCAGGGAGCCATGGAGACGCCGCCTTAGCCAGAAAGAGCTAATAATGGCTTCTGCACTTCCAGAGGTCATTAAAAGAAAATGTCCTCTCTCTATCTCTCTCTTTCTCTCTGACCTCATCTGTTTGTCTCTGTCATGTCGTGTGGTGCCCTGGTGCCCCCTACAGGTGAAAACAGAGTAGTGCAGGCCTCGGGCCAGACTCCCAGGAGAGAGGTGACGGGGATAGAGGCCAAGCTTCTGGGGCCGAGCCCCGACCAGGCCAGCGTGGACAACCCCGTCACCCTGGTCTTTATGGGCTACAAGACGGTGGAGGAGGAGCAGCAGTCACGCGCCACGCTGGGCATGGCGGAGGCCGACGGCAGCGTGAAGGCGGAGTTTGTGGTGATCGAGGACGGGGAGGGGAAAGGCGGGGCGGAGGGGGCCGCCGAGCAGCAGGCTCCACCCAATGGCAGCACGGCGGAGAAGGTCAACGGGGGAGGGGGGGATGGGGAGAAGGAGAAGAAACAGACCTGCAAATGTTGCACGGTCATGTGAGTTGTGTGTGTGTGTATGGGGGGTGAGGGATGTGTGGGTTCACATGTGAAAGCATGTGTACAGGTGTGGGTGCGTGTGTATGGCTGTGTCTGTGTGGGAGTGTATCGGGACTGGCAGGCAGCATCAACAACATCAACAACATCAACAGAAGTACAGTGATACAGCCAACCACTAAAGCCAATGCAGCACCATCAACAACAACAACCACAGACTCGTGTGCAGTACGCTTACTCTGTATACTTTCTCTGATACATATTTTACTTTTGATTTCTATTGATATTTTTCTATTTTTATGTCTTGACATTTATATTGTATTCACTATGTATATCTTTATTATGGGACGGTGTACCGTAAGTTCATTGTTATTATTGTTGGAGAAAAAAAAAAGAGGAAATGTAATAACTATCTGGATTGTACTGCTTCCCCTAAAACATTGTAATTACATCATCCTAATAGCAAAAGATGAAAGACACAGATACCTAAATATACAGTATATACAGCATACAGTATATATATATATATATATATATATCTTTATCTGTGTAGACCTGACAACTATTTATCGATCAATTTCATATTGCAATATTGTCTAAGATATAATTTTAAATAGTATTTTAATATATTAATATCAAATTATGTTTTATACAGTGTATTTATTGATTTTGGTTGTCTGCATCATCTTTGACCATTGTTTGCATGTGAGCTTGTAAAACTACAAGATTTGTGTTGCCATCAAGACAAAAAGTGTCTGTGCTTTCTTAGACTCATACGTGATCATATATTTAGTCTAGTAAGTATTTTTATCAGTACCAGTAAATATGTTTGGCAGCATTTGCTATTCACACATTTAGCTTTAAAAGAAAATAAAGCGAGAGACACAGAGGCCTTGTACAGTTCAATGCAAGCCACATTTCTGTAGAACACAGATATCGTTTGCTCTCGTAAATGTACATAAATATCACTGCTTTTATTATTTTTAATCATTCATAATCACATCAGGTCGCTGTTATGCGATTTGGTGGAAAAAACAAAAACCACAAACTATTCTGTTCTCTCACCAGTGACGTGGTTGTATAATCTTCTGAGGTAGCAATGCATGACGCCTCCAGCTAGTTTGACTGTTGTCGCTATAGGGTGTGTCTTTGTCACGTTCACTTGAATGTAAATTCAGGGGTTAAATTGGGATTTCTTTCATCACAAACCAAATAAAATCTCTGTTAATACGGTATTTTCAGCGTGTCATGGCGGTTTCTGTTTCTTTCTTCCTCCCAGTTTAACCCCTGACTGTCAGTGTTTGACTGCAGGCTTAGACATTTTAGTAGCATAATGCATTACAAATGTAACCAAGACAGAAGTGGTGTAATTGTTCTCTTTATATTTTTCTTAACCTGGGATTCTTGAATATCTTAGTCCGAGACCCATACTTGAACACGTTAGGTCTTGACCCTAGTGGAGCCCAATGAAAATTGGCCACATACTGTATGTAGTTTATATAAATGTCCACTGGAAATAGGAATTACATTATTCACTACTTTTACAAATTGTGTTCCTCAAATATAGTATACATTTGTTCTGGTGTCTTTGGCAGACAGTCTGGGTCAGTGATGCTCTACCAGTAGTTCTGCTATTATTAATGTCTCATTACCATTATATCATTGTTTCACTTGCACCAAATAGCCAAATCACAAAGCTACTTATTTCTTCTCACATACATGCATTATGCAAACCTCTAAGTTTGGTGCTAACCTAAGCTCTCTCCATGCAAAATATACTGTTCAACTTTATCCTTTCATCTGACTCAAATGACTGGAAACAGTTTGGACTGGATTGTGGGAAATGTAGTTCACCTGGAGCCTACTGTACACTGTCAAATTAGTCTTTCGGTCTGCTGAGAGAACCAGGTACATTATGTACTGCCTGCCTGTTTCATTAGAGAAATGGCCCTTTATAACATTCCAAGGGGGACTTCATCAGAAGTGGACAGGCAACACTTGCATAGAGTACAGCTCTACTGTTGTATATGACTCACAACTTCTGATTTCTAAAACTCTAATATTTCTTTTCTATAGCCTCTTTGCAGTATATCGTATTTAATGTGTGTACTTACAAAAATACTATGTAATGGTGCCTTTGTCAGGTTCATTTGTCTGTAGGCTACTGGTCTGCCTGCCATCTTTTTTAGAATAAGGATTGTCCTGCTCATAACAGCCCACTTTAAAGGTTGTTTAATATTTCAGAGGGTAATCGCCATAAAAGAACAATATTAGGATATCTGGACAAAAACAACAAAAGTAGAAACCGCTTTAGTGTATCTCTTCTTTAACAGGAGAGAAAGATGGCCCAGTGTTAGACCATTGTCGTTCATCTGTTCTGTGGTTGTCCAAATGTTTAATCTTGAATAAAACAACTGTTTGTTTACATTAGGAGGTCAAATTGTGTTTGTAATTAACATACAGACCTAAACACATGGCATGAGCCTGCGGACACAATACGCCCAAGATAAATGATTATAGAGTTTTTATTTTTTTGCAAACTGGCTTCATAAATAGATTCAGTGGCGCAGGAGATGTTTTTTAGGTGAGGGTGATGAAAGTGTGACGAAAAATGTCTCAAATTTTAAGCCTGTACAACTATGCTTTTAGTAAAAGCTAAAATACTGGAGTGAAATCTGTCCCACCCGTTAATTGAACACCGATCCCCCACGTGAAGGACAAACACATTAGAAGTTCACCTCCAGAAAGTTACTATAAATAGCCCATTGAATGTGTTGAAGTATTAGAGAATAATATTTACGTAATTTATGGTTGTAGCGCAATTGTCTTGACATCGTTACACATGGTTATGACAGACTAGACTACTACACTGGTCAACATGCCAACATGATCACTGGTCAACAACACATGCCAGTATATATCTCCCTATTAAAAAAGAGGCAAACCGCTCTGAAATATTCCTCTTCAAAGAACCGTCAATGTACAAACCTATGTTATGCGCAGGGGAATTGGCAAGCTTTTTGGGGAATTGACGAAATTGTGCATGTTTTAGACTAGACATGGTTTTACAAGCCTAAGAGGGAGGTGTCGTATTTTTTCGCTTTTCTGAACCCAAAAAAGCAAGAGGAGATACGAACATACACACAAGAACAGGACATCAAAGGTCTGATGATCCAAGACGAAAACTTTACTGTATGGTACAGTAAATTTTCATGTTGTGCGATTATGAGATCCAGATCTATGTGAGACAAATCCTGGTGCTAAACAAATGTCTAAAGCAAGCCAAGATAATGAAAACTATAGGAAGTCATAAATAAACATTATCTTAACATAAAACAATGTAGGCTGACTTACCCTGTTATAAGGATATTGCTGTTCCTGTAGTCTAGCGTACATGTTTGTCATTTACGTGAATTGTCAAGATCGTGCATTTAGACTGGTGGAATTATAAGATACTGTAGCGCTCAAAATAATTTTGTAGTTCTGTCTGCTTCTCTCTGATATTTCAGAACAATTATTCGAGAAATGTGCTATTCCTTTGGAATACATCAAACACCATTAGCCTACATGCCAGGTGCAAATAACTTACTTTACAGGCATGCCTATAGCAACAACCAAGGCGGGTGTGGCATTGAATAGTGGACTATACTGGACTTGCCAATGCTGGTAGCCTTATGAGTATCAGTATGGTTAGGAGGCTTAAGTTCACATTCAGACAGGAAAGCTATACATTGTGTCATTAGTAAAATCTGACTGGACAATAGGCCTACAAATGAACACCAACGCATGGCCACACAGCAACAAAGAAAATAATGGGAAGACAACAGACCAGAGCCTACAGACTTCAGACATTGATCAATCAGTTAACAAATTTGTCATGCCCCAGCAAAGCTCTGTTATTTTAATCATAGCATAAATTATGTTAAATCAAATGTAATATGCCTAACCTAATATAGGCCTAAACACACTTAGGTCTATTGTAAGCAACATATGCATAGTTTTGGGCGGGGATGCAGGGGATATGTCCTCCTCAATATTTAGAACAAGTGTATTTGTCGTCGTGGTCCCCCCCCAATAAAAATATGAAAAACGCACTGGGGCCGCCCGACGATATTGAAGTCTAGCGCATTATGGATATTAACAGCTCTTTGAACCGCTTGACAGTATAGTTGTAAACTACAATATGGCTACTACGCTATTGGCAGTATTCAAGACCACCTTTGTCAAGTCCAAGACCAGTTCAAGACCAGGACAGTCGAGTCCAAGTCAAGACCGAGTCCAGAGGTTCCGAGTCCAAGTGAGACTCTAATTCCAACAGGGCTCGACATTAAGCATTGTCAATGATAACTACTTATTTAAAAAAATCTAACTTTTAGTAGGTTTGTGTATCATGCCTGTAGCCTATAATTTGTCCCCTTGACAATGAGCTGTAATATAGTAATAGTAACTTTCTTACAATCACAGACTTTATTACATTGTTTTTCTCAAAGGAGGTAGCTTACAGCAATAAATTGTAGCCTACATTGCTATGTAGCCTGGCATTGCTATGTAGGCTATCCTAGAACAGTTTAGGGAAGTGGGCTAGCTTAAATAATGTTGTGTTGATAAACATTGCCTTGTTTGGTACCGCGCGTAATAATGATTTTATCTAGATGATCTAGACTGATCTAGTGATCAGTCACATCATGCAAAACATTTAACTTTCGTACCAAACCGTGAGCAAAGAGCATCGGGCGTGCGTTAGCCTTCAGGTAGGTGGTAGGCGGGCCTGGAGGTGAAGCGGTGGTCCCAGTTACTTAGGCCGAGCTGTGGTGCTCCTAGGCGTGCGTGATGTGCGGCAAACTGCTAGAACGAGTTCGGATTAAAACCACCATATGTTTCTTTATTACCCACAAATATATTGGCTAGGGTAGTACAGTTACATCCAAACCCTGTTATTGATTCCATCATACGTAACAGAATGGATTGGTATGGTGGTTATAAAGAAAGAATAGTTACATTTATTTTACACTAGACAAATACTCACATACAAGAACCAGACAAGTGTCATACAAATACCCCCAGACACGGAGAAGGGACTATGAGCGAT
>JAODUH010000015.1:1107928-1136658 GCA_027564835.1 Typhlichthys subterraneus | reverse complement strand
GTGTGCGTGGGGGGGGGGGGGGGGGTTGGGAAACAGTGGCTGGATGGGTTTTTTTGGGGGTGGATTGGTGGGTGGGTGGGGTGTACATTTTCAGGTGGGGTGTGTTTGTCTTATTCACGTTTCTAAACAAAGCATTTATCACAGCCTGGGCTGTCCGCGGCGACACCGTCTAATGTCAGCGCGGCCTGGGGGTGACTTCTCTCTCATATGAATGTACCACCAGTCACCCACCTCATCTGTCTTGTATCATCATGACTGTGGTCGCTCGCTCACAGCACCTTCTCTCGGACAGAGAGCGGGGACTATGGGTACAACAGTTGACGTTGCATGACCACTGTGAAGCCCTTAGATTGAATCCCGTTTGTAACGATTCTATATTTTTTCATGGTGAAAACAAGGACAGAAACACCACCCAAAATGTGGCACCCTCTTCCTGAGGCTTTTTACAAAACATCCGACGGGGGAGACACGACCTCGCTCTCTCTCTCGCTGCTCTGGTGTGTGGTCATTGATGGATTAGGTTGTTCCAGGAGATGAATGGACCCAGAGGCTAACAACTGATTGGAAATCAGATTCCGAGGCCCAGGCCGGGTCGAAATGGACATAAACAATGGTTGAAACTGGCTGTGGGTCTGCGAGGTTGAAACTACAGCTCACACCCAATGGCACGTGGAGTGTGTGTGTGTGTGCGTATATATGTGTGTGTGTGTGTGTGTGTGTGTGGTACATCTGAATATACAGATGAAACTGTATCAATGTGGTTTCTCTGAGAGCATTTTCATGGACACTATTACAGCATAAAGGAAGGAGCACAAATCAAAGGAGGGGGGAGAGAGGGGAGGGAGACTGGGGGAGAGAGAGGAAGAAGACAAGAACTAATGTGTGCGACTTTTACTTCTTTAATGTGGGGAAGTGAACATGAGTAAGCACTGTGAACACACACACAAACACACATGGACTCTCTCTCTCTCTCACTCTTTCTCGCTCTCTCCCTCACACACACATACACAGTACAGAGACATTTACACATTATTCACACACATACACACACACACACAAACATGCATACACACAACACACACAAGGTGAAGCTGTCTCTTCCCAGTGTCATCTTATTTTTGTAGCATTTAAAATCACTGTTATGTACTCCTGTGTGGGATGCAGTGACAGGATATAGCCTGTGGAAGATTATAAAACATGCGTATTCTCTTCTTCTACTCCACTGACGCTGTCCTTTTATCGTTCTTCTTCTCTGGTTTGGTAGCAGTTAGGAGGCCTGCTGGCCTGAGTGTCATGTATGAATTTGTCTCCTTTTTTGTTTGGGATGTTTTCGTTTTTTTATAGCGCTGACCTCAGGTCAGTCAGACAGTTGAAAGTATACACGTAAGTCATGATGAGCAAGGAGAGAAACACACAAATAAAGATTGTCTTTTTGTCTACTGGAAAATAACCACATTTGAATTGAGTAAAATCCTTTGAATGTGATATGAATACATGCTTTGTATTTTATTGCACGTTATTGTGAAGGGCAGAGCGGTCTTGCAATGTGCATCCACAGAAGGCAGCCGACAATTTGTTTTGCCAGGTCTATCTTTCTCTGACATCAGTGCCCTGGGACCACTGTCGTTGAGCTCTGCCAGTCAAATCATGAAATTATTCAGATGGAATCAACTTCTCCCATCTTCAGACATCCTCCTTCACCCCCCCCCACCTGCAATGTGACAGCTAATCTGAACTGCTGACAACAGAGGCAGCATAGCCTGATAGCCTTTCCTTGTTTCATCGTGGTTTTCCAGCAGGGTGGTCAAGTGGTTCGAGGGTTCGTCCATGCCATAAAGGAATGTCAAAGCCCTGAGCTGTCACATCCATCGTCATGACGGTGACAAGAACAAAGTTGAAGGGACTTTGAGCAAGACACTGAAACCCTATTTTTCTTACATTCTGTACTGTACATTACTCTGGATGAGAGGTGTAGATAAATGCAATCTAAATGTAAAACGTGTTCTCGCCTATGTGACCTGAGTAGGTTTTCATCTGATCCACAAGTGGATAGACAATAGCTCCTTTTTTTCCCTCCAGTTGAGCTTCTTAGGGTCATGACTATCTTGAAACATTTATCAACGCTAGATTGAAAGCGTTATTCGAGACCACAGCCCTACTGACTCGTATGTTTTAGCTGCATGAGGTGAAAAAGGAGTATCAAAAAATATATTTTTTGGGGAAAAAACTGAACAATATGAATAATAGATGAGTCCCAGCTAGCCATGTTTGGCCCTCTGGTGGAAATGTCTCTTGTTTCCATCAAACTCGCTCATGACTGCGGAAGTCAAGATTCATAAAAAGAGGACAGGGAATTCAATTATAAGCCAAATGCCAGGCCTGAGATGTGTCAGGTACCAACAGAATTAGCTTGGCAGATACTGGACCCAAAAGCCCTCCAAACCATCACACAATATCAAGCTCATGCTGGGAGTGGAAACAGGTAAAACACCTGGAATAGAGACAGATGTTAACATATAGGCTAGTCCTTGAAAGCATGAGAAACCCCACAACTTGCCTCTGATAGGCTATATGTCATTGATACACACAAGCACACATGCATGAACATGCTCCTTTTGCTTTCAGTTCCAAATCAAATTAATCATTTTATTTATTTGGTTATTTTCATTGGCTGGCCTACTTGGGCCAGGACACATTTGGCAGTTGCTGTGTTGTTTTTGGCAACAGACAAAGTCAAAAGCCAGATATTACAGATGGCCTGTCGCTCTCGCTATTTTTTCTATTTCTCTCTCGTTTTCTTTCTGTCTCTTCTCAGTTTTCATACATTTGCTTGTTTTTCTGCTGTCTTTCTCTTTCTCATAGTCTACACACCACATTATTACATTATATGCTAATCTTCCCCTGTGTGATTGTCTCTTCATATTCAACTAACTGGCATGATTTAGGAATTATGGAATTAGGGCAGAACTCCCATTTCTATTAATGAGGACCAGTGTGATAAAAGGGCTTGATCCTGAACGTGCCATCTGTATCACTGTTACATATTCACTTAAGCTCTCTGTTCCTTCTTTCTCTGGCGCTCTAATTCTCTTTCAGACACTCTCATTACAAATCTCTCGTAATTACGGAGGAAGCGGTCATTCTCAGCTCTTCAAGGGCTGTTGGCTGTGGCATGAGATGGGGAAATGGCATGGCATGAAAGTTAAGTAAGAACCTCACACCTCACACCCACGCTTAGCATAGGCCTACAGTGAGTACACACACATACGAGCGTGCACGCACACACGCACACAGAGGGTTCCAGATGGACTGTTATAGCTGAATAATGCATGCTGTGTAGACTCTATTAAAGATACATGGGCAAAGAGAGCTGGGCATCAGGCATGTGGGCAGTTAGTTGAGGGCATCGTCCCTTGTTCAATATGGAACTGTATGAGATTCGCCATTCGTAATTGTGGTGGGTGTCTTATGGGGGATGACAACTGCACTGCATGCTGTTAAGAAAAACAGGCCTTTTCTCGCTTCTGCTGACAGATGCCTTCTGACAACATGCATTGCCCAGCATGTGTCACTTAGCTCACCTTGCATTCACCTTGGTTGGGATTTTCTAGTTTTCGCCATATAAACTTGAGATGTTTCACAGCAGATTCAATATCAGATAAAAGTTTAGTGCATCTAGTACAAATAATAAAAATCTCCGCCAACCTCCCACACACATCAAAAAGTAATGGGACGGCAAGACTAAATGCTGCACTCGTGTGGGGAAAAAGGGCAGCGCCTCTCTCATGCCGCATTCAGCACAACGTGGAAACTTTGGAATATCAACGCAGAAAAAGTAGGAAATTGTAAGAGAATCTATTGAAATCTGATTGAAATCGGCAGAAGAGTAGCCTATATATTTGTTTGTAGCGTATTTAATATATTGGTAGATTCCTGTACATTCCACAGTGTCCAAAGTGTTAGGCTATTAAAAGGTTCTTTAAAAGATTGACAAGAATTAAACATCCTGTTTTATTTGATTTTAGCAAAGTTTACAACAGGCTTTCGTGTGTGTCGTAACAGTAGCTGGGGGGTTTCCGAGTTGTTTTGACTGCAGCACCATGAGAGGACATGCGCAAATGCGCTTCACCAACGACATACTTTTCATCGAAGGTTGTGTGAAGGAATCCAGAAGTCACCATTGCCAACTTTACTTACCGTAAAGTGGGAGGGAACCTTCGGAAGGAATTTCAGAACGAGGAGGGATAACTGTGAGTATTATGTATGTGGAAAGTGTATGCTACCTGTGTTGGTTTCCACTCTAGATATTAGCTTGAAGGGTTGTTTACAAAAAGCGGAACTAGCCGCCATAGCGCAAACAGCTAACGCAGCAGACGGTACAGTACGGTAGTGCTGGTAGCCTACACGTACTCTGCTGTGTTGGGACCGTAAGGACTTCAACAATAAGTTTTGTGTTTTAAATATTTAGCCTGTAAAAACCCAAATCCTCCTAACAAATGTGTACTCTATTTTATTTACCCCTTTGTTTAAAGTTAATAGCTTAATTTATCCATGATGTGCTTAAAAACATTAGGCCTAAACACAGAGTGGGTTATTTGGCTATTAAGGTACAGTATGCTGACGAATAATCACAGGGTGTCTACTAGTCTAGTAGTTGTGGATTTAATTATAGATTACATTCATGATTTTAAAGAAAAAAATAACACATGTATGCAAAACAGAAGCATACCTTACCGATAGGCCTCCTGCTTCGGACGCTACGGTACTATAAAACCAACATTTTCATAGTTCAGACTGTTCAAATGCACCCTTTAATTAATGCTGTCGCCAATAGTAAACATTACTGTGCTAAGTATGTACTGAGACAAAGAACACGTGAGTCTGTAGCAAGAAGTAAGATAATGATGTAATAGTTTATAAGTTGAGGAACAGGTTTGGGTTGAAGAGCAGGAAATATCTTTTGCTGTTGGAAGATATGGGTTAGACTCAAGCTGCCCTGTCGCTGTGAAGGGACTAAAGTTCCAGCAACATGAATGGGTATGTAAAGGCAATCCCATTTTAATAATTTGATTAATGTTGTGCTGCCACAGCTTCATGTTATCATAATGGGTCTATATATTGTGAATATTGAACATAATAATAATGTAATAAAAATAAATTTCAAGTGAAATTATACATCTAACTTTGTGGACCTTTTTAACTCTCGTCTAGTGAGTTTAATGAATGATGTACCATAGAAAACCTATGGCGTGCGTAAGGAGAAATTAAAACGCAGTTATGCTTACTGATGCAGAGTTAATAGACTAATAATTAAATGATCACACCTCCCTCCCATCTGGGTATGGCGCTTATAGTGTCATTTGTGTGAGGACTTTTCCTAGTGGCCAGCCAAGATCAGTGCAAGATCAGTTAGGGGAGCCTGGCCAGCCTGGCCAATAAAACAGCAGAGTCAACAATAGTGGTAAATCCTCTGAACTTTCTGCCAACCATGCACTTTCTGTTTTTCTCAGTTAACTGTAGGCTTTAAAGGGATTGTAAAGTTCAAGGGTTAGCCTACTGCATAAAAACAGGACAATGACAGTTGAATTCTAAACGAAGAGAGGAAGGAAATTAAATTAAACAGGAATGAAGTTGTTTCCTGATGCGAGCACACATAACAAACCTTGACATTTGTGGGGGGTTTTGTGTCACAGTTGCTTAGCATTTCAATAACTTATCTTTTTACTATAGTCATAATCCCATGTTGCGGCGTGCTACATTTCGTCTGTAGACCTAGTATTATGACGTACTAGTTTATGGTTTTAAATGGTTTTGTAATGGTTCAGTGTTTGACAAATCCTTGTACTTGTCAGCAACAATATTGAACCTTGACCACATTAAATCTTGCCCTTTGGAATTAAATTAAATAAAATTATGTCTATTTTTCTAACATAATGTATTGCCCATTCTGTGGAGAAGTTTTACTATCATATTTTTGAACTGTTTTAGCCTATGTTTAAATTAGCCATTATAAGACTTAAGCTATCTCTCAGCTCAGCTTTCAGCATTACATTGCACAAATCCTGATTTCATTATCAAACACTGAAGGTATATGGAACTGCTGTGGGATATTTAAATGCACTACAGCCTTGTGTTGATTTTATATTCAGCAGGACTCTTATTACTGTGTGTCTAACACACCTTGAGGGACAAAGAGTGATTTGTTTAGGTTTTGCATCATCATCATCCTCTTCATCATCTTTCCCTCTCCTTATGGGCAACTGTGTTGTTTTTGTGTTATCAGATGGTATAGCCTCATTGTGTTCTTGGTAGTAAAAATTACATAGTTGAGAAGTGGTTAGCATGTCATTACTGTAGAATGAGCCTTAAAACATGAATTTCCATTAATTAGATTCTGCCAACGCTGCTACAGTACTTTGCACCCTTCTGGGTAGATTTCAGTTGATCTTTGGCCAGCGGATCATTATATTTAGCTTTTCTCAGCTTGTATGATCATGTCTTTTCACACTGGCCTTCAGCATCCAAGTTGTTGAGCATAAGTTTTGTGAACGAAAACAAGTTTGCATTGCAGATTGAATGTGCCAGTGGTTAGCTGAGCTCCCATGCAGATTTGGCAGTACCCGTTCTCATAGAGCACACTTGCACACTGTCTTATAGACCTTACTGCTTTTACAGTGAGTGACAAATACAGCATTACGAATCAGGCAGGGGATAGGCATCTTGTTCAAGGATCCAGGTTGTATTTAACATCACTGGACTATCCTATATGTTTAGAATTGTTTCCAATAATGTATGGACCATTAGGGCTGGGCAATATACCGGTATTTTGTTTATACTGTAATATTTGTAAAAGAGATATAAAATTAGACAATATTGTTTATACCGATATACATTTGTTTATGCGTTCATTAATTAACTTTTCCATAAATTCACTGTCATTCAATTTGATCGTCTCTCCCGCTATGCCTGCAATGGTCCTTTCGCCAGAAGCGAGTTAGCCACGCCCATGGGCGAGTCTGTCGGACAGCTGTCCCACATGGCTCTGAGCTGGCCATAACATATTAACAATTACGAGAGAATATCGGAAAATAGCAGGATATAGCTACCTTATGGTTTCACTTTCTTATTTAAATCTAGTAGCCTAATCAATTTAAAAATAAATAAAACCATTTACTGTCTGCAGACAGTACATTATCTTGTCGAATGCAGTTATTCTTGTTTTTCCGACAGTGGCGTGTAGCAACCTATTTCGGCCTTCTGTTTAGTCAGATTGCCTGTCAATCATACCGTGGCGAAAGGTCCATTGGCCTGAGGAGTCGGGAGCGCTTGATTCAGGGCATTCAACGTGTCGAAGGAGCGGAGACACCAGAGAAAGCTCACATATGTTGACCTACTAACTCCACTGCCACTTGACACGGAGTGAACGGTTGAAGCGCACCTTAAGCAGCCAATAAGAGAGCAGATACTGAGTCACATGCTCAATATCAATTTCTGACAAACGGCCTAGCTACTATTGCAAGCTAATCAAAATCAATCTGGATTAAATTGATTAAACTGTAGTTATAGCTGCAATATTCACAACCTCTCTGCTACGGATTTAACCATGCACAACTACAATTAATGTGGCTGAAAATAAAAAGTCACATTTCCTTCAGGTTTCCATTTTTTTTCCCTTTATGTTTAAAATTGCCATTAGCAGAAATAGCTTGTTGCAAGGCTAAACTATGGCTGTACTTTAAGATATAAATAACAAACGTCTTTGCTTTTCAACACACAGTCGATGCAGCAGTATTATAATAGTCTTGCAGAATCAAAATAAAGTTTTATATATATTGGTATTCAACCTAAATATATCGGGATATGAGTTTTGGTCCATGTTGCCCAGCCCTATTAGTGGGACTAAATGACTGAAACCTGTGTGATGTCACACTGAATAACCTTAGTTTGACCTCTCTGTCCCAGGCCTCAGAGTATTGAGCTTGGTGCTGCTAGAAGAGCCCCTAAACCAGACACCAGCAACATGGCAGACATGTCTGTGGAAGATATCGCTATGAGGGCCAACCAAGTGACCGATGAGGTAACATAATACATCTGATGTTTTTAGTCCAAGACTTACTTAATTGACATTGCACTTGTGTACGTTTAAGGTGAACACAAACTGTAACGCTCACTGTCTTTTACATATATTTACTATGTGGAATGCAGTACATTTGGCACTTAACATTTAGAATTTTGTATTGAGTTTGAGTAATTATAGAATCACATAATGTAGGCTAGAAATGTGCAAATTCTCAGTTATGTGCATTGTTTAGGACAATCAGAACAAGTGTTTACATAAAGAGCCAATAGCGCAGTTAAATAATTGTCAGATGGTCTTCAGTTGACTGATGAAACACGATTAATAGCTGTGAGCTCGATATCAAGCAAAGTAAGTGGGAATGCCATTTTAGCTGTAATCAGCCCTGAGTACAGAAGTAGAGACACATCATTTTCCTTAATTGGAAAATGTAGATCTGCAAAGTGAAATTGGCGCACACACTCACATGACTATATTGAAATATGAGTTAATTAGATTCATTAGATTCTGCCATGATTATTAAGATAGGCACTTATTGAAAGTGTTTAACACTGTATGCCCAATTTACCCCGATAGCTCCCTTATCCCTCTGTGGGTTTGACATTTTGAATGCTGTCAGCTACACTGAAGCCTTGTTTAATCTGCTGGATAATAGTTCAGTCTGCACTCCTGGGTATCGTGTGATCAGTCAACTGTTTCAAATGGAGGAAACTTGACTTATTTTAGCTAAGGTTTCCAACTGGGCCACTTGACCTTCCAATGAATTCTGATTGTGCCGGTCCTGTCCTGTGTGCTTCCTGTTTGGTTCTCCCGTCTAATGCTGTGGATTGCTAACCTAACTGCTAGTTAATATTAGACTTTATTAATCTAACTTCTCTACAACGTTGTGTATTTTAAAGGTAATTGTCTTTTTATTCTTTAACTTCCCCTCTTTTCTCTTCCGGCTCTCTGGGTGACTGACAATGTGTTGCTGTGTTGGGTTTAGCATGGGAGGGTCCCTCTGCTAACCCCACATCCTACTCTGGCTTTGGGTAATATTTCACCACTGACGCAATAACAGCACGGGTGGAGAAGCACTTCAGGATGTTGTTGTGATATAATGGCCTTCCTCCATGCCTTTTATGAAGTCTGAAAATGCATTTTAAATTGAATTAGCTATCACGAGTAAAGGGCCTTTTAAAAGATCTGAAATTGAGATCTTGGCGAGATAATGATTTGATGTCTTACAGCTTTTAGAGGTCTCAGAAATATCATTCTCTTACGCACTACTGGCTGTTAAATTGGAATATTATTTCAGTGCCAGTGTCATAGCGGCCCTCAAAAGTTCTGTCTTTTTATCATTTGTGAAATTTATCTGTCTGTTGCTTTGGGCTTATTAAGCCAAACAGCAGAAAGGACCGAGACATAATGTAGTGTTTATCCACCCTAGCAATGTTTTGACTAAGCCGACACAGAGCTGGATTATCTTGTGCCATCCCTCGCTCCGCCTTTTGTGTTTCACTGTTTCACGCTTAGTCTCTCTCTCTCTCTCTCCGGAGCACGTACTGTAGTCACAGCAAACACAACGCAATGAGCAATATGGCTCAGTGTGCTCCTGTTAACACTTCATTAGGGAAGCTGATGTCGGCACAACTAGCCCAGAGCAGTCGCTCGTTCCTTGAGTCTTGGCCTCTCTGCACTCCTGTCGGTAGCCGTGCCTCTCGAACACTGTTTGCTATATATAGCTTAGCACTAAGGGCCTCACCACCCTAAGCTGAACCGACTGCATTCCATCCACATGTGTTTAATCATGCTGCAGTATGCTTTTGCATGTGTCACTTGCATGACTTCCGCTGTGTCATGCCGTAGATTGAAGATTACTCCTTGACTTATAACCTATAGTGGGAAGGAAGTCAGACACATACACACACGTGCAAAGATGGCCATACTGTATGTAGCCTACTGACATGGACAGTACTTGTACTGCTTCACAATACAATGTAGGCTACTGACATGGACAATTATGTACTTCAATACAATGTAGGCTACTGTATCTTAAAAAGCTGAGAGTTGCCGTGGTTCCATTGTGGTTGGAATTGCATGTCTGTAGTATGTAGTGAAAATCCAGCCACAATGAGCATATGTGTCCAGGTATTAAATACATGCTAGCAGTGGTTTCATCTGGCCAGGCAGGAGCTGAGCTATGTGATGCGGTGAGTTACAAGAGGAATTACAAATGGCCAATCATGTACAGACACTGGTTTACTAAACCAGTGGGTGTCTGACTGACACTGACTGTCATAGTGCAAACCCGCCCAGATAACTAAAATGTCTTGGACGTGCTGAGTATTTCATTGGGGTGTGTGTTCTGCAAATATAGCCTTGATGAGTCAAGTGCATCAGCATTGACTGGACTGAATTGAGAAGAAAAATAACATTAAAGAAGATATTCTAAACTATCTGGCGTATGGGTGAAGACCCTGTTCATGTGACAGTGGCCTTAACTGGGGCTTTCAACATTCATAAACTGGTTACATTCCATCTTCAGCCCTTCCATTGTCGCATACAAGGTATAGGATGGAAATGGATGAAGATTTGTGTACGTAGTTGGTCCAGTGTATTTATTCATATCCCATGTCATTTCACCTCATACATATTTTTTTAATGTCTTCTGTCCACTCCCCTCATTTTGCCGTGCTTGTGTCTGGGCGGAGAGAATGTCTCCTCTGTCACTAACTCCACCTGTCCTCCCACAGTCCCTGGAGAGCACCCGGAGGATGCTGCAGTTGGCAGAGGAGGTGAGATGCTTTGCTGTCCCCGCTGCGGCCCGCTGTACGAGAACAACACGCTATCAGTTTCCACGTAGTTCGCTTGTCATGACCGCAACGCGTTGTCATCCTAGTCTACGGGTTTTGTTCTGAGCTGGCATCAGCACTCTTGTCTGCAGACCTTTTTGGAATGATTCTACTGATATACCAAGTGAGATTTCTTCTCTGTCTGGCTTATCTGGACTACAGTATGGGCCCTCTCTATATCTAATTGACTGCCCGCTTAACTGCAGTACGTGGTACACCTTTTTAATTATTAATGTATTGATCATTTGAGAGAATAATCTCAGATGAGGTCTAGTACCTCCTAAATTGACTCATTTAAAGGGGGTCAAACTAAATAAGCTTGTGTGTGTATATGACCTTGGAGAGTCTGAAGAGAATCACAGCAAGAATAAAGACCAGGGTTCTCTTTTATAAAACTGCGTAGAATTCATACGAAAATGTTGCGTAAGAACAAAATGCAAAGATTTATAAAGCGGTGTGCACGCACGTCCCATTCTGGTTTTCCTTTTTACAAATCACATTTTAATTATTAATGTATTGAATTTTTGAGTTTGGTGGGGAATTAATTCTGGACAAACTTTTTATCAAGTTTAAGACACTGATCTAATGACTTCCATCCAACACCAACAAAAGTCACAAAGACTGATAATATGTAGCAAAGATATAGTCGAAGTAGCGCGTTGGAAAAACACACCTGTGAATATAACACTGATGTATTAATATGCATAGGTTAAGCATAAAAGCAATTAGTTCAATATGGAACTTTCTGTAAAGGTGTCCAAACAATATCGCAATTGTTACATGATCAATTCAGTAGTTATTGTTCGCTAACACGCCGAAGCTAATAAGGGCAACATTAACAAATATACAACTGTAATACTTATATTCAGCATGAAACACACACACTGCTTACATTTTCTGATATAAAAAATAATGAATGTTATAGTTTTACATATTGTTGGCTGTCTCACTGTACATGCGCCTCTTCATACGTCTGTCTAACAATTAGGCCTACTGTGTATATCACTCACGTTTTATAATAATAGCCTATATTTAAAATTCATATTTGAGGTCTGGCGACCTCCCTACTGTTCGTGAGAGGTTGTATTTCCATTTACCTTTCAAAATGTTATTAATTTCAAAACTCCTTCTGCCATTGGAGTTGCAGATTCCCATTTTATCCAATTTTTGTGCGCCCGCATGGTTCAAGGAGGACCGCCCATTCTCCCGTCAAGTTCTTGTTTTTTCAGTGGCGTAACGTACGCTTCCAGCCCCGTTTTGTGCGTACGCCATGTTTACAAAGAGGCCCCTGATGTGTTTTTCATACCATTGTAATGTAGCTGTGTGCGTTCTTCTGACGTGGGTATTTCTCTTGCATCCAGAGCAAACAGACAGGTGGCAAAACCATGGAGATGTTGGATCAACAAGGAGGTAGGGTTACCATGGCAATGTCACCCCAGTTGATTATTCCATAGATTTTTATGGCATTCATTACGAAACTTGTGTCTGTTTGTGTTTCAGAGCAGCTAAGGCGTGTGGACGAGGGGATGGACAAGATCAACCAGGACATGAGACAGGCTGAGAAGAACCTGACGGACCTCTCCAAGTGCTGTGGTCTCTGTGTGTGCCCCTGCAACAGGTACCGCCCCCCGCTGATACCCAGTGTTCTCACGCTGCGGTCACAACAGCGCAGTGTTCTTCGTTGTGTTGCTGATAAGATCTTCACAAGACAATTACAGGAACATGTTGGGCCAGCATAATGCATATTACTCACAAAGTGTTACATTAGACCATTGAAGTAAACAATGCAGTTCCCACCCATTGTACAGACCACACACAACACTGTCCGAAAGTCAGCTGAAACTCGTCATTGTTCAAATACATGGAAATTTGCCTTTGGCGATGTTATAGAAAGACCACATATGCACAGCCACAGCAACATAGAGGCAATGTGTGTTCATACTTTGCTGTGGCCTTGTTCTAAACCTTCTAATATCTTCATAATTTGCTTTCGCAATGGAGGAGAGGACTCTATGATGAGTATCAGAAAATAAGGTAAACCTATTTGGCATTAGTACCCTATGAAAAGCTATTGTTATACTTATTATTGTTTAAGAGGTGGAAAATCTGATGAAGGAAGTAAGAGTACAAGTAAAAAGTGCTCTACTGTATTTTAAACATTAATATAGCAACTGTCAACTCTACTCTATGTAATATAGAGTAGTAATTGCATCCTGTGCAGAGAATGACATCACACTCCCTCTGTGTGTTGTAAACCACCTCCTGTTCTGTTTTCGGGCAGGGTGTGTGTGTGTGTGTGTGTGTGTGTGCGCGCGCGTCTGTGTGTGTCAGTGCATGCGCAGCCCATGAAGCATTAGTCTGATATGACATCTAGTGTCAGAACGTCATATGGACCACTTCAACTGTATATTTTGTCAGAATCAGGGTGAGAAATAGGCACCAGCCAAATGCGAGTACTTTTTCAGTGGCGGGTCATTTTGTCCTGTGTACCAGCCACAGTGGCGGGTGGAATGTATAAGAAATGTAGGCTATTATAGTTACGCACGACGGACTTTAGATATAGCTTGAGGTTGTTTCAGGCGCGACTGCAGGCTAGACGGAATGAGACCATAGTTCTATGAATGATGCATGCAAACAAGGAAATCAGCAGACAAGTCTTCGTTCGTGCGCTGGGGAAACAGGTGGGCGTCGACCGGAGGTGCACACACCGGCGAGTTATATACAGGAGGGGCGCGCTGCTGATCGGCGGAGCTCCGTTTTTTGATTAAAACGCTGCGGTGGTTTTTGTTTCTTCGGTTCCTAAAAGACAAGGCTATAGCTCCACTGTGACGTGTTGGTGTATTGAAGAAACTAGAGAAGCTACTTCGTTGATAAAATGATAGCCTGCTAGCAAGCACATGTGCATTGCCAGATGTTAACCTAACACTATCAACACATTTTTAAGTCTCAGTATTCCAATCCCAAAGTGATTTTTATCAAAAGCAACTAATATTGTAACTTTACTTTGCATTTTTATTATAGCCGTCAGATTCCCTTTCCGTGGAAAACATAATTGCGTCACATTGTAGCCCTACTACTGAGTCACATACCTGAAATCCCATCAAGGATTATACATTTTTTTGGACATCTGCTGCCACTACATATTAAAAATAAAAAGCTTTGATACCTCACACAGCAAAACATGCAATTGCAAATTTGAAGATGAATTTATTTAACTGATCGTTATCTGGAATTATTTTGGCCACGATAATAGTATAGTGAAAATATGATATTGTGACGCCCTTAGTAGCGGCATACTATTGTTAAAGGATGAGTATGTCATCTTGGAAAAACCAGTAACTTCAATCAATCGAAAAAAACCATCGCCCTTGCCTCAATCATCCTTCCTAAACCACGCCTCCAATACACGTGAACGCGCAATGAATAGGATGAGTCCACCGTCCACCGGAGTAGCATTTGTCAAAGGAGCACATTATCTCTGCTACCTAATTTTGTCATTGCTATCGGGGTGTAAAGAGAATTTCAAGAAATAATACTAAATGTGCTTCTGAAGTAAATGTAATGTAAGTAAAACTCATCCTTTAATATCACTGATAAGAGTAATCTACATTTGATTGGTTTTTAAATCAATCTATATTTTGCTAAACGGATGCTGCTTTGTTGTTAAAGTGTAAAATGTTAAAGAATGCAAAACTAAGAGACAGTTAATTAGGCCTACTTCATATTACCATCAAAAAACATGAATGAGTGTTAAAAGTGGATTATGAAGTAATTTTTATGACCCTGCCTGTCAAAATGACTACCGAGTCTACCTCAACTACCGGTAGGAGCCAAATGTATGTCTTGTTTTTTCTGTATTGGTGTTGCTGTTTGTGTAGTAAGCTTAGGCATGAATGGCGATGAACACTTGCTGATGTCATTCCCATTCAGGCCTAAATGCCTAAGCTTATAAACACAAACAGCTGTGCAGAAATGTACAGAAACGACAATACAACATACATATTACGTATTGTAGGAGACTGAAGGTATTGATGAATTTCTAATTTGTTCACTTTTAATAGCAGGAAACATTGGCTGGTAAAACATTTAAATTACCATGGCTGGTGGATAATTTCCCACCCTGTGTCAGATGATTTTAGATTGAGTTTTGTGTATATGATTAGATTTAACTTAATAATAATTTCATGTCTACTTTCTGAATCTGCCTTTTCCACCTGTATGCATGATACTTGTATCTGTGTGTGTGTGTGTGTGTGTGTGTGTGTGTATATGTGTATATATATATGTATGTATGTATGTATGTATGTATGTATGTGTAAGTGTTTTATGTACTCCGGTTCCTTGTTCTCATTGGCTGCTTTTTCCCCTCACAAGGGTGACGTCCATAGAGCATGACTCGCGTTACAAGCGTACCTGGGGGACTGGAGGAAGTGAGACAGCCAGCACCCAGGGCGATGGAGGTGCCGTGATCTCCAGGCAGCCGTCGGGAGCCCATAATGGCAAAGGCCCCCAGATGAACTCCTCGGCCCCCTCAGGACCGTACATCAAGAGGTGAGAGGCTCTTTCTGTTAATTTATAGTTAATATATTTTGTACTACATGTAATCTAAATAACCAGGTTTAATTCTACAATTAAACCTTTATTTCCTAGATTTGTGTTTAAATCATGTATAAATGGACAAGCCCTTCGTGACGTCACCCATAGCTTTTCTCAAGAAAGTATTTGAACACCGTGCTGTGCTGGCTCTGGCAGTCGCCATCATCACCTATGCCCCTATTCATAATGGGATAAATGCATGTCTAATATATTTTTAACTGATGACCCCCCTGTACAGTTGGAATGAACAGGAAGACTAGCTATATAGACCAAACACGTTCTTTTTTTAACCAGGCTGTTAACATGTTTATTCTTGCTGTAAAGTCGAACATTTTAACATTGTAGTCAATGTAGATTGACTCCCTTTTGCAGCCAGCCTCACGCGGCCATTCGATGAAGTGCAGGGTTTGGCACTTCGGTGTTGTATTCGTTTCTCAGCACCGGAGGTTCCCGCTTGGTTTAAATACAAATGCGGAGCTTATATTTTCAAGTCGATAGGTCCATTTCCTCAGAGTCCAAATACAGAGAGAAGAGACTGTTCAGAGAATGAGCCTGTGGCTAAAATAACAGAATGACAGTTATTGTTAACGGACATGGCAATCAATGTATAATTTAAATGGGTAATATATTTCAGTCTACAAAAATTTCGCTTTTGCTGTGAAGCATTCTCCATACCTGAAATAGCGCTGTTCCCCGGCAGGATGAAAATCTCACTTCAGAATATTTCTGCAAGACTGTAGCAATTGTAATAGTTACAGTCAGGCATATCAGAGACTTAGGCTGTATGTATGTATCGCTGCAGACCCACCATTATGCTGCTGACTGGGCTCGTATCTGTGTGACTAGCTACTGACGTTACTACAGCCATGAACATCAATAGAGAATATTGTTTCAACTGTAAAATCAATCAAATTTTTGCTTGCTAAATGTCCCATTTTCTTAGTTATCCGATATCCAGTTTGTGTTATATAAAAAGTAGACTTATTTATCCTATCTATAAATAGACACTGGCCGATCATGACCCGATAATTTAGTGGTTGCTAGGCCTGTCACGATAACTCTTTTTTTGTTGGCCGATATTATTGTAATTTTAAGGGCAGACAAGAAAAGACAAGGGTGGAATAACACACTATATATAGGCCTAATCCAAGGAGTCGACCAGGGAAGCAGGGAGAAGTGTAACTGAAACATGGGAAAAATTTTATATTCAAAAGAAGCATCCAACAAACTGTCGTGGTAGAGGTTGGTTGTGAATTACGTATTGATGTGCCCTACACCAGCGACCATGATTTTGTCCAGACGAAGCAGTACATTAATCCAGTATTTTAGGATGAAAGTTCATATGTTTTGGAGATCGTAGGCTATGTGGGTAAGCAGTGTGCCTTCTAAAGCAATCTCAAAATTGTTATCATTAAGAAACAGCAAAATGTCAACTTACTATGATCATTTCAGGTTTGCAGCGACATATTCCATATTTTCTGTAGGCCAGTAGATATTGGATAGCAGCAAAATGATAGAGGCAGGCGGTAGATTAACGGGCCAGTTAAACGTTTAGCATCCGTTCTCACATGACACCATAATGCTAAATACCCGTTTATTACACGGGTCTCACTGTGAGAATGTGCCATTAATTAGTGTGCCTTGTGTCGTGGCAGACCACCGTGTATCCACAATAGGCCATATGCACACAACACTGCCATGTTGTGAGAGTTTGACAACTCTGTTTTAGGATAACCAACGATGCCCGGGAGGATGAGATGGAGGACAACCTGGAGGCTGTGGGCGGTATCCTAGGGAACCTGAAGAACATGGCTGTGGACATGGGCAACGAGATCGACAAGCAGAACAAACACATTGAAGGCATCACAGATAAGGTAAGGTGTCTGTGATCTTACCAATGTCCCTCATGTTACTAATGTAATGGTTAAAAACCTCACCAGAGAATCTGAACTATCTTGGAGTAAAACAAATGTTCCCCTACTTCTTCAAGAAAAGGATTAAATGTCAACACAGATATTGACTGCTGCTGCTAAATGGCAGAATTAACATTTTCCAAGGATTATAAACACTCATCTCAGCTAGTCTACCCTGCACTCCCATTCCATCTCTTGTTGTTTGCTACCTCGTCTTCTATGAAGGTATTGATGTTGCTCTGCCTCTTACCTTTTCACCCGTGCCTTTCAGGCGGAGATGAACAAAGTTCGCATTGACGATGCGAACCAAAGAGCCAACAAGCTGCTCAAGTAAACAAGAAGCCTCACTTCAATCAGCAGCAGCCGTCAACCTCAAGCCTTCACAGCTATAGGCAGACACACCCTCTGCTTGCCTTCTCTGTACTCTATGTAAATAACAAATACCATACATGCATAGATAGTCACACTTGTAACACATCTTCCCCTCCAAGTAATGTGAAAATGGACTCCGGTATTCAACTTGACACTTGGCAACATCACACAGAATATGAAAAAGCACTGTTAGTTTTGTTCTAAACCACCTGACATGTTCTGGCTGCTGTGTGATACCAAGCATGTCACCTGATTCAGCATTCACAGAAAGGCAGGTCAGATTCTCCTTTTGTTAATTGCAACACCCCCTTTCATTGTGTCAAATTATGCAACAAATTAGTTTTCTGTCAGAGAATTTTTGTTTCAGATTTTTGGCCCCTGTACATTCTCTGGAGAAAGTAGAGAATCCATACTACTCAGATATTTTCTTTTACAATATGTATTTGTGTATCGGTCATATTTTGTCAACGTGGGAGATTATTTTGCAACATTACATTCATTCAGATTGCTTAATTAGTTTTTCTTAGTAATTGATGCTATTGTATACATTTGTCTTGTGACATCTTGCTTATTTAATTTCTATTTAGAAAAGATTGAGTGAATAAAGTTAGATTTGTCTTTTCACCACCACCTCACCCCCCCATTTCATTTATATAATTTCAAAGGTAAAAGCTATTTTAAAAGAACTGAGATGTGCTTTGGACTAAGAAATGGTAACTCAGTCGTCAGTCAACCTACCCTTGAATAACAGCCGGTTTATTGGAGTTGGCAGGTCTGTGCCTTGGATTTATTTGGATTGTTTGCAAAACATTGTTCTTTAAATCAAAAGGTTCAAAGAACTAGTTTACTGCAACCAAGAACAAACTTGAGTTTTAGAAGCACAGGAGTCACTTTAGATAAAATCCAAACAACAGTGTTCAGGACGTGAATAATCCATTGGTCATGCTAGTTGATGAATGCGTTCTACTTTAATTTACTTAAATTGTCAATTAGGCCTAGGAAGGCTTTTTTAAGGTTACTAATTGCAATATTGCATATTAGTTCTAAATTGTACAACAGTTGTAGTGAGACATACGTAAAGCAGAGGCTTTAATCATTTTTTGAAGACAGTTTAGTAGTATGTTTTGAGAAAAGGTTAATCAAACAAAGACGTTATTTTATCATGAATGCCTTTGTGTAGCTGTATATTAATGTAAAGAAGGTATAGCATTATTGAGGGTTTACCTAAAGTGTAATATTTTAACCATATTTTCTTTGTTATCATGTTTGGTGTACATATGGCTGTTTATTTGTAGGCAGTTTATAAAATCATTCTGGTGTTTAGTGGAGATTAACTATTCAGGGAAGGTTTTACTACAGGGTTCCTATACACAATTCCACAAACGTATGGGTAAATGTTAAGTGGTAGCGTCATTTCATGAATGTAACATTTTACTCCAATTTGGCAAAAAAGTCATCCTTACTAAGAATAAAGTGTGACTATGAAAGAGTGTGTAGGAGCCTTTCGCGGGTGATGTAGACGGTTGTGTTGTAACAACCGTTGTAACTAGAACTGCTTCTTACTGCATGTCCTCTGCTTGCAGCAGCTTTTTATCGCAGGGCTAAATGAAAATGCTTCTGTCTGATGATGGAAAGCGTACTTGATTTGTGGCGACCTGGCAAAGAAAATGCTGGCGGCGTGATGCATAAATGCATAATGTAAATGTGTTGTTTGATAGTAAATTTAGCGAATCAAGTCCTGGCTGGTTTTGTATTGCCTGCTGTGATTTGGCTGTTGATGAGGATACACGATATGCTGAAACTGTCGGGCTGCTTGTACACATCATCTAGCTCATTTATTTTGAGGAAAACTACTCATTTGTATGTTCTGCTACAGGCAAGCACCTATTGAGTTTGTAAAGAAAATGAATTGTTGTTCAGGACCCTGTAATGCCCTGAGTGATGATGTTCAGCCAATGTTGTTTGTCTGTTATGACCTAATTAGACTTGCTTGGGGCTGCTTCTGTCTTAGAGGCGGTATGTTGTGTTTTTCAACAGCCAACTGCCTTTGCTATGTAAATACAACCATTTAGCCTATTTTGTGTCATCTGATATTAGCTTGTAAGCTGTAATAATTGTTCAATATATTAAAGAGGCCTATTATTTCACACCTGTATGATTTATGTTGTCATTAACTGGTTATAACCAGGAGATTGCTGTTGCATGTATTCTTACTTTGTTTAATACAATATATTTATATTCAATACATATATAAAATAAAAAATTCAGAAGATAGAAAATGCCTACTGCATCATTTCAACCCTGATCCTGCAGGTCCACTGGCCTGCATGGTTTGTTTTAGAAGCCTGATAACGACCCACCCATGTGAATCAGGTGTGTTGGAGCAGGGAGACAACTACAACATGCAGGGCAGCGGACCTCCGGGACCAGGGTTGTACAGAAGGACAACAAAACCCACACAAAGCATATAGGTTTAACAAGTTTTATTTTCAAGTTAATTCTCAAAATGTATGACATTTCCAGTCACCATTTTGTATATTTTACATGGCTAATAAGAGTAGAAAATGCTGATTAAAAACCACTGAACAGAAATAGCTGGAGGGAAGGAGCGCAACACTTAGGGACGTGGACTAACGTGAGAAGGCAGGTATGTCAAGATAAGATACACCCATAATGCATTGCATAACAGGCACAGATCTGATGTTTGATACAATAAATCATGCGCAACCGTGCCAAAGTCACATCTATACAGAGGAGTTGTGTTGTGTAAATGTAGACACCCCTACAATCATCTCCACAGGCTTTTAAGTGTGGTTAAGAATGATAATGCTTGTGATGGGTTGTATAATGATTTCAGCTTTCTGAAAAATGTATTTTTGATGTAGTTTCATTATAACCAGGCTTTGCTACAGCCTAGAGGTGGAGGTTGGGTTGTTTTTTATGTTAATATGTACAATAACTTGTCTACAGATGCATGTGTGCATTATATATTCATTCTATTTAATACTGATAAAATGAGTGCTTCATAGCTTGTAGGCCCCAGTATGTGCTCAAGGTTGGGTTGCACACAGAACACTATGAATCACTTCGGGGGCCAGGGTTTGAAATGTTTGTAAACTACTGATCTGGACAGATATGATCAATGATCTTAACGCTAAACAATTGAATGGAAAACAGTCTTGCTCTTGTGTTTATATACCACTTCTGTTAGATGAGGTCACAACAGAACCCATTTCAAGGCAGAAAGGCAGTGTGGGGTTTGAATACTGTTACAACCATACTGTCCTACCTAATGAACGAATAATACGGTCATACTGTATGTTGTAAATAATGTATATTCCCTGTTTTGTGTATTCTATTTGAAATAACTTTTAATGGCTTTCTAATCCTTGTCAATAAATAACCTCTCACATTCTTGACCCTATTCATCAAACTCCCTTCCCTTACATTCAACGAAACTACATATTGTTGCATTTCCATATGGCTACTGTGTGTGAATAATAAACCTGGTCCTACCATGTGGTTTGGCTTCTAGAAAACTATTTATAAAGACCAACGATATTTAGTTTCGATAGCAATAAGGACACCTGGTGCTACACAATAATTATGCATTTGTTGAGGAATTGAGGTAAGTTTTAAATAGCTTAATGCCAAATTATAACTAGTACAGGTAAATTATTTTTTGCCGCTAACTACAAGGCAATAGCTACAAGCCAATAACATTGTTGAAAGTTAATATTACCATAGCACCATATTAAACTGACATTTATCATAGCCACTCGTGCAATTATAAATATATGTTGGGTTTAATACACAAATGTTGGATATATACTGTAGTTCACATAAATGTTGTTGATGTTAAAAAATATACCAAGATTGGACCTGTATATCAATACAGACTGTTTGATTTTGGTGTAGCACTACTGCTATGTTATCAATTATCAACAGCCATTACCTTCACAGTGCCTATAGTTGTTTTGTTTGCAACCAACTGTAATTGTCCTTGGCGTGTTACGTACATTGCTCACCAACCACAGTCCTTGCACAGCATTTACAACGCTGAATATGGCCATCTTAAAAACCTCCCATTTTCATCAGTAGCATTTGTGCTCCAAACTCAAACAGCACAGTATTACAGTTTACAACCATTTCATAAGGCAGATTATTAAAAGGTGCTCACAGGAGAAAATTACTCCCCAGTCACACTGACTCGCTGCAGTCCTAATTATTTTACATAGCATATCAAAGCGTGCCAGACTAAAAGTACATTTTCCAACAAAGGTCAAAGCAAGAAAAGTCTTACAAACATTCTTTGGTTGAGTGTGAAAAGAGCATTCCTGTGCTATTATTTAATGCTTTGAATTAGGCATTTATTAAATGAAAACATTAAAATAAAACAAAACCCCAAAAAGTAGAATGGCTTAAATACAGGCAACATAGTGATGGGTCTAATCTAATCTATAATATTACCTAACCTAAATATCACAAATGAATATAAAATCTATAATGATAAAAAGCTTGCTCTGTCTGATTCTACACAAATACTTCCTAGATGAATGGTTCATATATGTATGTCATCCCAACCCAAGTGCAGGTAGTTCCAACTCAAAAATACACCAGCTGCTATCAATACTTACAGATCCTCCAAACAGAGAGGCAAGAATAAATTAATGAAATCAGTTGGTGTAGTAGTATTTTGTTGGAATTAAGATTTGCATATAGTGGAGCCACAACGGAGGCATGCATGGAAACCAGTTACCTAGGTAACAACAACGCCTAATGTCTTTCCTTTCACTTCTTCTTGGCAAAGCGGCCAAACTTCTTCTCCTTGTCCTTTTTGGCAGAGCTGGGCTCAGGGGGGGCTGTGGAAGTTAAGGGAGGAGGCAAGCTGTAGGCTTTGGCCTCTGAGGACCCTGCCTGATCTGTTAGCTGGGACTGAACAGCCTTCTCAATGGCCTGGGTCCAATGCTGAAGATCCTCCTGAATGTAATAAACAAAAACAAGGATTTACCTAAGAAAATCCACTTAATTGCAGGCTATGCTGTGTTTACCTATGATTCTTCTTTTTAAGTTGAGATGGAAATAATAATAATAATAACATTGAATCAACAATGAACATTTTAATATATAAATCCACACTGCAAAGTTACTATTTTTGAAAGTCTTGGTGGTAATCACAGCTGATAAGCCTCACCTCATCTTTGCACTGGAACAAATATTCATTCCCATCCACAAGACTGTAACAAGACAAAGGGAACAAAGACGGAAATGAGCAAGCATAGTTACTTGTTTTATACTTAAGTTTAAGTACTGTGAAAAAATTGTCATTAATCGATTAAGATGAAGAATTTAATAAGTTACTTTAATCATATGACATTGAATCTACCTCTAACACTTGAACATGTTTGGTGTTTCTGACTGAAATTGGTATCAGAACTCTCAGCATATTCTTGCCAAAAGTCCAAAAGAAAGCAAAATTCCTTAAACTAAATCTAATCCTTCCAAACCGCTTAATTCCATATTATTCTACAGCAATAACTAATAGAAAGAGAATGGAAGGTTTGCATGGAATATTACCAGTTAGCTAAGGTCCCTGTTGCCATGCACTTGCATACACAAACAGCTAAAATAAATCAAATAAATCAGACTGTAGCTGCCAAAACACACTGAAGACAGGTGTTTACACATTCCTACAGGAGTCTCAGGTATGGGTAAAAATAACAAAATCCTCCTACAAATCTACACGTAAACTTACTGGTCAGCACAACATAACAAATATATTTTGTTGCACTGTAAGTTTGTACACACTCTACAGTCTGGTGTATTCCGATTCTTTCTTTCATATGTAAATAACCGTAATAAGAGTTAGCTTTTGAAATAATTATTTCCCAGGGTGCACAACACAGCAATTACTAATTGGGCCTATGATTGTGTAATTATTCAAATGATATTTAGGGCAAACTAAAAATGAATAGAATCCTCACTGCAGTTTAAAGACGTGCTTCTTTTTCTTGTAATTGGCGAGGATCTCCCAGCTGGCATTGGTAAGTGGCAAAGGGTCCTCTCCATGGAAGGTCACAGCATGACCATAGCTCTTGGCATCCTTATAGGCAGAGAGCTGGCCAGGCCTTAGCACACAGTACAAGTTGTTCCATGACCTGGGAAATGAGGAGAGGGGACGAGCAGGGAACCATATACTGTAGATCAATGTGGGTTGCCAATACAAAGTAATAAAGCAACATCTATTTGATTTAAGCAACAGTAACATCGAAGTAATGAATGCAGTATTCACAGAGAGCGACGAGTGTCTCTGCAATAAGTAATGAGAAATGACAGGTACCGTTCATGTAAAGAAAAAAAAAATAGATATAAAACAGATCAACTAAAAAATATATCCAAGATCTATTAGTGCGCTATAGTATTATTTTTCACTGTATGTAGTAACCACACAGGCGTACTGCACAATAAAGGTTCATTAATAATTAGTTAACATAGTTAAATGCCTACCTGTTTGAGGCCTTCTTCCCTGAGCTTTCCATGTCATGTTTGCGACCCAGCATTCCCTCCTGCAGTACCGCTGGCATCCTGGCAGGTTCTGTGGGCAGGGTGGCAGCTCTCTCTGTTTCCCTGGGCATCTGTACCGACACAGACGGGTCCAGCTCCAGGGAGCCGCTCTCTCTCAGCTCTGACACTAGGGGCACTGTGGAGTCACCCACAGTCCCCTCCAACGGCCCCGAACTGGGCTCCACCGCACCAGAGCCAGACTGAGACAGATGGACGAGAAAGACAGACGGAAAGGCAGATAATGAGATTGAATGCAAGTACTTGTAAATACATGTACTTGTAAATGACTGTGTAGTGTCCTTGTGCTACTGTTTGCTATGATATTTAAAAATGCTTGCTAAAATTATTATTTGTTCAAGGGTACATTCTGTTACGAACTAGAGCCAACGATTTTATGTGCTATGATGACATACATCAAGAATCACTCAACATTCTCATCTCCTAAATAGTGCCAAAGACATAATTCATAGTTCAACTGGTTACTAACCAAGGTTTGTTCCTCAATGGTGTATAGCTGTGAAGAGTCTTCCACAAAACCAGTGTCTTCTCTCCTGGTGGCAGAGGACACTCTTAGAGTAGCCAACCAACTTTGCGTGTGTGTGTGTGTGTGTGTGTGTGTGTGGGCGTGCGTTGTCCTGTGTTTTCCTACCTGCTGTCCTTTTCAGAGCGTAGCTCGTCTTTTCTGTACTGCTCCATTTCCTGCTGCTGCTTTCTGAGCTCCAACAACTCCAACTGTGACCCAAATTCAGCATGTAATCATTAACATAACCCATCGCACTGCTCCAAATACCCAACATAATACGACTGCTTAACTTAATTGAATCACATTGCCTGCAGCGTAATCAGACAATCACCCAAACTAAGACATATTTGGGTCTACTCACATTTGCAAACAGATTATTGTAATCATATTAATCAAGTAGAATGGAATTGTAATCAGTTTACATGGCTAGTTTATTAGCACTGCGCTACATACGGTAGTGAGGCGTTCCAGTGCAGAGAACCGCTCCTCCCAGGTTGCAGTGGACTTCTCGAAGGCTTCGTGCCTCTTAAGGAGCTTCTCCACCTCGTCCACGGTGTGGCCCATATCCTTGCTGGCCACGTAGGGCTCCTGGGCTATCAGCCACGCCTCGGCTACGGAGGCGTCCCGTGCAAACTGGCACACTTCCAGCACTGGAGAGAGCCAAGACAGATGTTGATGTCACACACTGCTTCTCAGACTGATTGACCTCTGACCTCCAAAAAGTGCTCGCAGGTTCGCAAGCAATCAAATAAAAGAGCATTAGAAAAATATTTAAAATATACAGTATATTTTACAATAGGCTTAAACAAAAAACATTACAAGTCTAAATGTATGTACAGTATGTTTACTTAGAACTCATCTGCTCAATAAATACATGAATTAGCTATCATTGTGTTATAGTAAGATTAGTTACTACATTAAGAACACTGTTCTGATATTAAAGCAGTACTGGTGGTAAGTACTAACCCATATGAAGGATTTTCATTACACTGCTACATTGCATAATGTATTTAAAGAGATTACTGTTTTAGATGAATGATTAAATGATTTATTCAGTACTGAGAAGGTATTGACAGGAGCTACATCAAAAATCCATCATTAACTAAAGCTAACATATTCTCGTGTTAAGTGAGGGTATTTTTTTTAATTGCGTGCAATAAAATTCACTCATGGGAGTCAAGGGTTGAATGTCTTTCATGCTCACATAACAGCACCAGCATTTAATTTAATATTGTGACCTTGAAGAATCATTATTTATGAAAATGGGGTCACAGGAAAAACGCATCGACTGATATTTAAGGTTAACTGACGCGTGAATGTTGTTTTTAAAAAGTATATAAACCATAGCTCACAGAGCCTAAGCCAGTCCCATCGGTCGTCCCACTTATACATCATCTCCTTCCTCTTCTCAATCAGCTGAAGCAGCTTCTCTTTGATCTGGAACACAAGAATAATATTACATAATTGTCCCTAGACATGGTGCTTTCATCCTTTATGAATTACTACTGTGAAGTAATTAGCTACACGCTAAACGCAGACCTGGGTCAATGCTTAATTTAACTTTGTTTGATTCACTTTTCCACTCCTAATTACACTTCAGTTTTTTCTTTCCCTGATGAATGCACGATGAATGAATATGTTTCCGTGTAATCCTGCTAGTTCCACTGTGCCAGGTGAACAGTAGTCAGTCCCAGAGACGTAATTCAATTTATTTGAAATGGCAAGAAAACATTTGCTGTGCTGTGCCGTGCTGTGGAGGCCCCACCTCAGCAGAGTCTCTATGCTTTCTGGTCAGGAGGGCCCGGCCTAGGTCGACACAGTTGTTGAACTTGGCTTCCCTGGTCTCGATTTCTGAGCGGATGCCCTGGTGGTATTTCTGCAGGAGCTCCACAGATGATACATCCCTAACAAAAGATTAACACACGTTAGTGTAATGGACAGGGTAGACGTGAATGTGGTCACCACCCAGCCAAAAAGCTTGATGACAAACTCAACCTGCTCCTTAATCAATTATCCAATAGGATTCTATGTATTATTTTAGGATAGTGTACCACACCTGGGCTTCTCCTGGGTCTCTATCTGCTGAATGATGCTCTCCATCCAGGACAGCAGGTCTCGCACCATGGCGAAGAAGCGGAACTTCTCGGCCGTGTCCACCAGTCGAGCCCTGCGGCCGTCGCAGGCAGCCAGCAGACCCTTCCAGGCCTCTACCACCTCCTTCTCCATGGCCTGGATGGCAGAGGCCTGCTCCCCTGCGTACTGGGCGTGGAGGCGTGCAGCCATGTCCTGGAACTGTTGGACCTAGACACAGACAACACAATGGATGTGATCTGATCATGTGACATTTGATTGGATACCTTGAGTATAAAACATTCTCTCTGGATAGATACAGTAGATACAATAGATATGGTAGATAGAAAAATAAAAATTTCACTTAGGGCCCCATCTTACACCCGGCCCAAACGTAAGTGTCTTTGCTAGTTTCAGGCCAACGCAGTTGTCATTTTTCCAAGTCAACGTGCAGCGCATTATCAACATAGTTTTGCCAATGGCGGGTGCACAACCCACACACACTCCGCTTGTTACACACACAGGGACACACAGAAGCGCACAAGCATGCAAAGGATGAAACATTTGTACAATGTGAAATATTATTTGCGTGCGGCCTACATATTTTAGCGTCAACATATATTAGGGATCCTGGTGGAATCCAGCTGTTGCCCAGGTGGTCTGCCCTAGATGGTCAGCTATTATGTTGGGTCTGATGGTCTGGTCAGCGCTTTCACAAACACACCGGTAATAGCAAACCCACCAGTGCAAGTGCACCTGGATTTTTAAAAGGAAGTAGGAGATGACACTCAGATTGGTTTATCGTATGTTACGCCCAAAACACACCTATGAATAATGAAGAGAGTAAGTCCAGCCCTTTGGAACCATGCGCCTGGCGCACCGACCGTTTATCTGTCGTTAAAAAAGTGGAAAAGTGGCACGGTCTACAGGCAGTTTGTGCCTTGTGCTTCAGACTGTGCGCTTAGATCGTTAAAATATGACCCTGAATCTTTCAAACAAACATTTAAATCGGAGGATTTCAGAAGGCGATATTTAGTGGGTAGCTGCTCCCTTATGCTTGTAATTTTAATATTGTTTATTAATTTGAAATAAAAAATGTAAATCACCAAATAGATTTAAATTAATTGACGTTTCCAAAGTGAGCATCCAGCCTGCATTGAAAGTTTGAGTGCAAAAACAGTGAAAACGCCACTGGGCCGCTACTGTACAGGTACACACTGTAAAATTTGTCAGAATATTGCAGTGAACTTGATCCCTCCAGATGTGCGTGATCAAAGCTAGCAGCGTGTCTGTTTACACTTGTCTGGGTGCAGCTGTGTACCTGTTTGCCCAGAGCGGTGATGTCTCTCTCGAAGGCAGCGTGCATGCGATGAAAGGACTCGGCCTTGCTGAAATCCTCCCCTACGTCATCCGGCAGTTCGTTCTGCTTGTCGTGGATCTGGACCACAAGCTCCTTCCCGTCATCGAAGTACCTGAGGAGCCGTATGTATCAGTAGGCGAGGAGAGACGCGACTGCATTTCCCACGAGCTCCCCTGAACGAGGCGCAGACTTACTTGAGCAGGTCGTATGAGGCGGTGAGCAGCTGTGTGCGGGTGTCGATGAGCTCCAGGAGGTCGGCCCAGCTCTCGTTGATGCCGTCCTTCCACTCTGCCATGGTGGCGGCCCCGCTGTGACCCGCCTCGATCAGCTCGTCGATGGTCTGGTTCACCAGGTCTACACGGCCTTGGCCAACCACGCCCGTCTCCCGTGTGAACTCCCGGAACTTGTCCCTCAGCAGCTG
>JAODUH010000015.1:1048570-1080710 GCA_027564835.1 Typhlichthys subterraneus | reverse complement strand
GACAACACAGCTCTCAGGATCATAGGGACACACAAACCTCTCCACCACGATAAGGTGATGGTTCCCGGAGAGGTATAAACAAACAATTAATCATATTATTCCCCATTTTCCAATTTAATAAATAATAAGAGTGCAAAAATGGTAGGCTGGTAATTTGAAACAGGGTGAGTGTATACTCACCATATGTCTATACAGTACAAAATAGGAGATTTATGCAAACCAATGGAAATATGTGTAATAATGGGGCGGGGTTAGAACAGATCTCATGGTATCCTTGCCAGTGTTGCTGGAGAAGCAATCAGTCTTTTGGCCATTTTGGTTCAGATTCAGTTTGGCCCCGCTCTAAATCACTGTTACAGATGTTGATTCATCTGTAGATTTTCAGGAACTGCTTAAACCTTAAAATGTGCACATTTCTATCGCTATGGCTACTGATTTGATTTTTAATGTGAAATGGGTTTGGCTTTTAATTTGACACATCTGTTTCCAAACTTATAGTTTGATGTCTTTGTTGTTGATGTTTTTCTCCAACTGTCTTCAGCGATGGGAGTAGAATATAAATATGAATAGAGCATTCTTTTCTCAATATAAAACATGCCACTTAAGCAAGCCTGTGTATCAGCTCTCCAATTCAAACAGTCTGGAAAAGAGAATCTTTACTCTTTCAAGTCATATAAGTTCTAATATTTTTATTGCAGATATTAAATTGTGTTTGATATAAGCAACAGTAAGATAGTCAAAAATAGGAAAACACATAATACCTCACATGTACAGCAGCTGGACTTTATTTTGACGGACCACATTTTTGCCAGCCAAGATCTCTTTCTAATATTTCCCCTCAAATCAGATCCTTTCAGATAAAGAAACCATTATTTTCAAGCCAAACCAGAGACATTGTAATTATATTATTGTGTGATGTGGTCGTTTTATGGTGGCCCGGATTCTCTCTGAGTCTGAATGTTGACTCATCACAGAGGTTTATGGGAGATATTGTGCAGGGCACCAGATATTGAGGTTTTTCTCCTTGCCATATTTATATTCAATATGAATTTGTGAACTGCCAATCAAATGCATCTTCAAAAATCCTTAGGATGCTGTGATTTGAATGCAAGATAACAGCTTATAGATTGTTTTTGCTGTGGTATTGGCTATTCAACAATATTTACAAGGCTTAATAAAATCCCTTGGAAAGTATTTATTTCTAGCACGGTTACGAAGGAGAGTACTTTCAATAATACAACAGTTTTTTCAATTGGATGAGAATCTACAGTCCTGTGGTTTTCATTGGTTCAAATTATGCTTGGACCAGAGAAGGTAAAGGATCTTGCGGTAGGGGGATTTTGAACCACATCTGGCATCACATCCGCCAAACCTGCTGTGATCCAACATCTTACACGGCATCCCATAATCGTATCCTAATAACATGTTAGTTAAATAGAAGCGTTGAGGCTTTTGGGTCCAGTTCTAAGATAAGGGTGCGCCTGATATAGTTTTTTCTCCATGCAATTTTTTTCTACACCTTCGGAAAATGGTATAGTGCATTGAGATTACTTACATCTGTCTCATCAAAACAATATGAAAAGCGAATTAAGATGTTAGAAATAGCATGGACTGCAGTTAGTCTGAGAACCTCTGTTCTCCATGGAAACCACCTCCCCATAACACAAAGAATCTCCTGGTTGGCCCCGCCAGGCAAATAAAAGGCGAGAGCAGAGAAAATGTTTTCCCAAGCGATAGGCTCGGCATGGTTTCTGTGGTGGCCTTCCATTATGTGGGAATGTGCGCCGGCCGGTGAGGAATTCCATGAAATAATATCATCACGGCAGCTGGGACCTTTGCATATATGGCGAGGATGGCATAAAGCAGCAACAGGTCTATGAGGCAGACGTTTGTTTCATTGTAGAGAAGCATTGTTACTGTTCGGGATGTAAAACTATAGCTGCAGTTGTTTTTGTTTCAAGAGACTTGACAAGCTTGGCAAATGTCTCACCAGAGGGATATGCTTTGACACTGCTTCCACCCACTGTTCAGAACTGACTCTCCCTCCTCCACCAGTGACTAGAGACCGCATGCACATACATTTAGCTAGTGCTCTTCCTTCTCTAGTTTTCCAGTCTCGCCTGGAAGTGTGTACACTGGCTCCATTGTACTAGAAAAGGGCCTCCCTTTGCTTAGCCAGTCAGGGAGGATTGTGACATGTGACATCACAGCCGTGGTCCTGGAGGCTGATGCTGTCATATTTAGTATTCAGAATCTTTGCTTTACAGTGGTTATGTAAGACATACTGTATTTTCAATAACAAGCAAACCGCAAACAGTAAGTATTCCAGTCAATGATGTGCAAATTAAACACACACTTTCCATCCACCAGAAGGAAGTAATTTGACTGAACAATGGTTTGTGGTATGGAATACAAAACAATGACTTCACATCCTTTGGAGTTGACCCCCAGGTTAGTAATAGACGTTTACGGTCACAGACATTTAGAGGTCACTGGTAGTGAAAGAAAATATAGGAATATTTAAATTATTAGGCTTGTTAGGTCACTTTAACTCATCTCAGTAATCAATATATTTGCTTTATACCATAAAATACAGTGAGATACAATACATATTTACAGCCATTTACATTTACAATTGTACATGTGAAATAAGAAATTTAAAAATAAAATAAAGATGTGCAAATGATGTTGGGACACTGCTCCTGAAATTAAGATTTTTTTTTTTTTGCATAAAGAAATGCTTGTTTTGTAGCATTGGTGAATTACCTTCTTAACCAGTTGTACAACATTGCAGGTGAGTCGAAAGATGCAATAGAAATATTGTGGAAAAATGACGAAAGAAAAAAGTGAACACTTAAAAACAGGAAAAGTTACAGAAGTGTGAAAAGATAAAATCACTTTTAGCAGCTGCTTCCTGCTATCTCACGGGTGTGACGGAGTCTGCTGTAACTATAAGGGGACCAGTCTGATATATGAGGAATGACTACAGGCAGACAATTGAAATAAGCACTCACAGTGTGGCAATAAAGCATGCTTCACTCATCCAAGTGTCCAGTTTTATCACATTTTTCATGAGTTGAAGTAAAGGATCTGACAATAACAGGTTGCACCAAACGGGTTTATTTTGGTGACAGATTTATTAAAATCCATGTTACTGAGCACTACACCTATGCCAAGATAATCCATCCACCGTATAGTTGGCATATCAAGATGCTGACTAAACGTAAAATTTCACAGTTGAGCCTTGGACTGGTCACTGTAAAATGTGAAGACATCAAAGTGTTGTCTTGTCATCAGTCAAAATGACTATCTGTAGCCCTATCTGCAGTTCATATATATACAGAATATATATTCTTTTATATAAATCACACAATCCCCAAGGCAAGGATTCTTTCACAATGTCTGTTTCTTCCCACAGTATCTCACTGCTTAACCAGAACCACCTCCACTGATAGAAGGTACCGGAAAGCCCTGCTGTTGTTTTTGGAAGCGACCCTAATATATGGTGCGTTCTCCCAGCCTGTGTAAACCAGGGCAGAGCCAATATAGCCTTTTACCCCTTCATGTTTTATCATGCACATCTTATGTGAGATAACCAGAGAAAGCAGCTGGTGTCTTTGAGTTGCATATATTTGTGTGTAAAAGATATCCTCTAGTAAAGGCATGATAAAATAGTCCTTCATCGCAGGCTAATCAGGCCCACCGGGATCAATGGGACACAGAAACCTCTGGTAAAGAGCATAATGGTTTCATGTCTCTCTGCTGTACTCATCAACGTGCAGTGCTTATGGGGGCACTGGTTCTATCTATTTGGGATAGAAGAGGATTCATTTTCTAGGGAGAAATTCTAGATTCAAGACATTTTGGAAACAAGGTTTTAAACGTACACACGGTATACCAACATAACTGCAAATAGATAACTCAGATGTATAAATATGGGAAAAGAAAGGTAAAACATTGAGTTTATCAGTTAAGGCAAATCCCTTATTCTAGTTGTTTGTTCCATCACTATACCAGCAAAATACTGTAGGGCTAATACCGTATATTATGTAGCTATATTATGTAGCATTATAAATTCTCTTTTTCACCATTGTAACATTAACGTAAGTGTATAGTGCGGTGACAGACAGGTATACTGTGGGATTATCATTGTCAACATGTCAACAATATATGGCATTTTTACATAAATGATGTCTATAACTATCCTTTATGCATTTATTATTTAGCCTACCTACACCATATGTATAGGCTATTCATTTATTTATGGAAAGCTGGCTCGGGTGTTATAGGGGAAAGGCTGAGTGGCATATGTTAGAAAAGCCAAATGGGCTCCTCCCATTGCCAGATGTTTAGTTGAATTAGTGGCTAATGGAAATGCAATTTATTCATGTTTAGAATCCAGCCATTCTACTGTAGATCAGGTGAATGTTACAAAACATGTTTAATTACCAGAAGGCGCCACGGTGATTGATACAGTCTGCATAAGATACTGGGAAAGACTAAGATTGACATTTGGTCACCCAACTGGCTGGCTAACAGTGTCAGTCAGATGCCATCACTTTGGATTATTGTAGACTAACTGTTAACAGAGAAAGTGTGCATTGTTTAGCAGTACTACATTAGCCGACCGGTTGCTTTGACATCTTCATGCCATGTCATTTCATAACAAAGCACAGCTTGAAAGCAAACACTTAACACATCTTGTTCTCTCTGTCTCAGTGAAGGTTGGCAAATGACATACAGTAGCCTACACTACAGTGTTTCCAGTCAGACACTATGCAAGCTTCTGGCCATCTGCTAGACTTCTGCTAGACTAGTTGGGGCCATTGCATTTCATATCCCCTGCATGCTAGCTCTATTTAAGGAATGATGTAGCTGGTGGAAATATTGTTTTATGATGTGATACAAAGTGTCTCTGCACTAAATGAAGAGGAAATTGTCCAAAGCAAAAGGGGTATGCCATGACCGACCAACTGATATTTTCTTTTAAAAGAAAATATCAGTATCATATCAATATCATATGGGCCACATCCGAACCCAAATGATAATTATATTTACATAAATACAATACAATGGTTCTTCTTTCTTTGTTGTTATACAGTAGATACAAGTACAAGCATATAAGCAAATGCAAATATTCAAATTCTATGAAAATACACAATCAAATAGCGAGGCTGCGTGTGGAGACTGGACATTGTGGTTGTCCTCTGTGCTTTGACCTGAGACGGTTCCTTTTAGGTGTGTTTGCGTGGTCCATTGCAGTTCACTGGGCCTTATTTAAAACACAACACAAATTCATCTGGGCCAGCCCTGTGGCTATGCCTCTTTTCCACTATTTATCAACACGGAAATCTCTTATATAGATGAATATGTTATGCAAAGGCTCGTGGACAACCTTCAATTTGGTATCTAGGCAACCATGTTGTGGTTTCCTCGAGTGTGATACCAAAGAATAGTTAATTTCAATGTAACTGTGATGGTTCCAGTGTGTCAATAGCTGAATACACAACTGTTTTCAAAGCCTTTTACAATGTATTACAGTGTAATTTACAGCATGATATGCCTTTAGTTGGCCATGTGGCATCAGTTTCATGCCCACATCTCCAATAAAATGCTGTTAAGCTAGGGTTACTGTACTAGTTAACAGCTCCCTCAGTCCTTTAGGTGTGTGATCATTGCCACCTTGTGAGGACATGAGATTAAACAAAGTGCAGGACACAGAAGTATAAACCGTGTTCTAATTGTTCCAAATACAACTTTATTTTCCTAGTTTGAGTTGTATGCTTTAGAACTCTTGCATGAAAGCTCCCTTTCACTCTATAGATAACCTAATCAAACTAATTGAGTTATTACAACCTATCAATTACTGTTTGTTTGTATGTACACATTAGTGTGTGCATTTGCAATTAAGTGCAGTCTAGTACTACAGTGTGAACCTGTGTGTGCATGCATTCTTCTAGCTGTCATTCATGAGTATTTCTGTGAGAGTGCTAGGTTACCATGTGTCGCCTGTACATAGTCAATAGCATACAATTAACTAATTAAATAATTAACAGAGAAACATATTCCTGTACAAAAACATATCACTTTACATTTTCTAAAACAGTCTCCCATGCTGAGAAAGATGCATAGTGCATATTAATAGCACAGTATTAAATTATATATTTGTCAAGAAGGCTTTTAAAGAAAGGCTATTTGCATGTGCCTTGCTCAGGTGCATGGGGAATTTTAATGCTATTGTCGTCATACAGACCTACTGCTGCTGCATGTGAACTGGCATCATGTGGACTGGTTTTACTGCAGTGATCGACGCACATGTCAGAACCAAGGATAAAGAAATAAGGTTAATATAAATGATATACTAACCCACTGGTGGATGTGTAATCTATTACCAGTGCAGTCAAATCTAAATAATGAATGGCAATATATCAACAAAACAAATCATTTTTGGTGCAGTTTAATTCAAGGTAAAACATATTACAGAAGCATACATTGAGTTTGATCAACAGTAACCATAGCAACACAGATGAATAATCTATTCCATGTTTATTTAGGAGATTAGAAAAACAGAATTCAGTTGGTATTAAGTGCCTTCCACAAACAGCGAGCCCTGTGGAAGCCCTACGACATACAACAGATCATCATCAACTCCGTAACAGTCATAGGCTATAACACTAGAATGCACATTCTGACAGAATGCCTGGTCTGCAGTTTGTTCCTAAAAGCAAGCTACTTGCTAATGGAAAATTGTATAATACTTAAAATAGCATTAAATATAATCTCAATGAAAGTACAGCAAGGTTATTTACTAGACAATACTTTAAGAAATATTTAATTGTATAGAATTATCCAACATGTACTTCCCGCACTTAGTAAATAGGCTTATGACATTTTAATTAGAATGGTATTGACTCCACAATTGATAAATGCACCCTAACCCCCTGGACAATTTCCTTCTCCAACTGTGCTATTTGTCACACATTTAAATAGAAATACATAAGCCATACACACCTGACACATGGCAAAACTCATTCAGTTTAATAAGCGCCTACATTGCAACACCATCAATGCTCTTTATATTTTTGATCAAGAATGTTGTCCAGCAGCCAAAGTATAAATGTGGCATTGCAATAAAATAAAACACAAAACAGAGCATCTCACTAGATTTATTGGCAACGTGCTCCTGAACATCACCTGTTTGTAGCCTCTTCAGAGGTGGAATTCCTCTGGTTGTAAACACACATCTCCACCCCAGGGGAATGCCTTGCACGATCTGACACTGCCTCTAATCACACGTGAACTCAACTGGTGTAACATATTGCGCATGCCTTCACATTTAAATTGTAGTGATGTTTGATGCATGGCCATAACATCTAGGCCTACACATAGAAAGGTATCAGTGACAATCATTTAAATGTATGGATGTCCAAGTCTATAGCAGCACAGGGTTGCTAATAGCACTGCAGCAGTTGTAGGTGCTATGTACTCTCCTGGTGCTTTGACAAAGACCCTTATCAGTCTGAATATACTCTACAGCAACACATGTAGGCTAAATGTCAAATCAGTAAATCACTCCCCCTGCTGGAGCCTCTGATGTGGGGCAGTAAGAGGGTTAGTTTAAGGGGCAGGGCTGATAGCAGGTCTGGGACCAATGGGGTAGCTGTCCCAGGTCTATATGGGATGAGAGAGAAAGAGGCACATAATACTGTATGTAATTGACGCTAAAGGTATAGTGGAGGGAGATGCAGGGAGACAGGTGTTCAGGACTGGGCCACTGTGCTGGGCTCCTTGTCGTAGATGTAGCTGCCAACGCCACCAGTGTTCACCCCTGGGAATCATGCCACAAGCACAGGAGAATCGGTGTTAGGGGTCGACGAGAGAGGGCAAATGAAGGTCAACGTGCAAGCACGCACGACGACCTGATTACAACAACACTGTTACAGACAATGTGGACGCATTTCTTTCTGGGTTACGGTACTTCCATTGTGCAATATCTATAACCGCATTGATGCTGTGCTGTGACACAAAACATGCTAGTTCAAGTGTAGCGGATATTTGGTGGACAATAGCACCACCTAGCGGTTACCTTTGGGTCCAAAGAGAACAGCGTAGCAGGGCTTGTGGCAGTAAGGATGGCCGTCATGCTGTTAACAAGACAATACAGTGAATTCAGTAACTGCTGCCATCTAATGAGGGTTAGAAGTTAAACACCATATCTGTTCCTCACCTCTGCATGGCCGCCAGCAGATAGGGTCTTGCTGCACCTCTCACAGCGCAGACAAGGCCTGTGCCAGTCTTTCCCCAATGATGTCACCTTCTCAGCTTTAGGAACCACGCACACACACGCACACGTTTGCAAATTAGAACAGTTTGCACAGAAAGCCACTTAAACCACTTATTTTCCATTTCCTAGCCCAGCCCCATCATTTTTCAACCAAGTTTATATAGGCATGTGGTTGTTCTTACCAAAGTAAACTTTCTTGTTGCATCTGGGGCATAAATTGGCCTCACCGGAGAAAGTGGTAATGCTGCCAGCTACACACACACACACACATTAACATTATTATAATGCACAGCACCAAAGCAATAGGTTCATTAAGCAACTATGTCATTGTCTGTGGCTGTCCATTTGTAGCTGTACATACAAAAGCAGCTCTTATTATGGGTTGGGTATTTCACTTCATGGGAGTACGAGGGACGAGAGTAGATTATGGGATACAATTGGGATACAAGTGAATACCAAAAGGAAACGACTGCATACTTTTGGTGTGAAGGGCTGTGATTAGATTATTCAATTAATAATTACAGTTACTGCCTTCAGCAGACAGTAATCAGAATTAGCAGTCACAGCTGCATTCCCTGTGCTCTATGCATCTCATGCTTAAATGTACCACTTGGCCTCAAACAAAAGACGTTGCTTCATTTACATGGATGGCCCACTTCAACCACACCCAGCAGTTGATCCCAGCTAGACTGGCTGGCAGCACATGGCTATGTCATTGTATTCCCCAGACCCAGGTTTGTCTGCAGGTAGGCAGCTAAAGGCTGCGCTCTGATTGGTCACAACCAAATACATTTTTTGTTACTGTTCCCGCTTCTCCTGTCTATAAAACTAGAACGTTTTCTTTGTTAACTCAGAAATGTTTTGGTGGAGCTGTCACTTGTGAAACCATAAGTTATTCCCTTGCAGTGCAGTATTGTATTATTGATGCCTGCTTTCCTGATTCAACGCTATCCAACATCGACTGGTCTACAATTTTTATGATATAAATTATTCCTATTAGGTGTGATTTATAGTTCACCATAAAACATGACCTCACACGTACACATACACGCATGCACGCGCACACGCACGCACAGCATGTCTTCAGTGGGAAGTCCCAGATTGATACGTTTGAGAAAGTCCCTTTAGAAGTCTCTCTGTGCACATGCAGCCCTTTGTTGCTTATTCAGCAGTGCGACACATCTTTCCATCTGCTTCCATCCCTTTACCAAAGACATTCTATTATACAAAGACGCAGCATTGTATAAATACAATTTCAACGGAGCAAAAATGGACCGCTTCCCGTCTCATAGGTGAGCCTTTCACCAACGGCATTTTGCTGTGGAGGCTGTGGTAAGCAGCGCCCAGACATGCTACATCTGACATGCATGGCCTGAAACAAAGTCAATTTATCGTTGTGGCCTCATATTGATCATAGGTACTTAATAATTCATGGTATATACTCTAAATACCCATTAACCCCCCAGAGAGAAATAATGGGCAATGTTGTTGTGAAACACGTGTGTGTCTCCCCATTGACTTGCATGGAAGGCTGGGTCACTCTGGTCTGCAGAAAGGGTGAAAAGTCCCCCCCCTCCTTCCAAAAATCAAATGCTGTCAGTTGGAACCTCTGTTCAATTATATTATCTCTGCCTGTATTGTGTTGTTTTTAACTGTTCTTAACTTGGTCAAAAGTATTTCAACAAACCGTTTAAATGACACAGAGAGGACAATCATAGCTCAGGCATGTTGCTGTTGGACAGCACCCGCGTACACACACACACACCTTTTGCTGAAGCCCTGGGTGCGAAGACTTTCTTCTCCTCAGTTTTGAGGCCTGACTCCAAGGCAGATGGGTTGTTGACAGGTGTGTCGTACACATAAGAGCCCGCTCCACCGATGTTCACACCTGAACATCAGGAAGTTTAAATGTTGTTAAATTAAGTATGCCATTGTGCATGTTGATGGATTTATAAAGCACTGGAGAAAAATGTCTCCTACTAAGTGGTGTTTCACACTGTGTGAGTGTAATGGTAAAGCGAACTGCACCTTTTGGCCCAAAGAGGGCAGCATAACATGGCTTGTGGCAGTAGGGCCTTCCATCGTGCTGTAGGAGAAACAGTCAAAAATAGAATAAAACACTGCCAATACAAAAATAAATAACAAACATCAAAAATTATAACAACAGAGGATTTATTATGTTTTTAATGAATTTCACAATGTAGTTTCCGTTCATGTGTGTTTCCAATTAGCTTTCAGACAGTCCTGAGACAGATAGTCCTCCCACTGATGCATGCTGGGAATATGGCGATCAACGGTTAGCTAGAAAAGGGGATTTTTTTTTTTTACACCATGGAAAGAAGCCAAACATGCCACTGGTCCTGTGCCCAGTGCCCATACATGAGAAGGGAAGCGGATGGCACAGGCAAGGTGCCAGTCTTCTGGAGGCCTAAAAGAGGGGTCTTGCTTCCCACAATCCTTAGCTTCTCCGCCACACATGCCCTCCTTACAGAGAGCCACATGAGCCTGCTCCACAGAAGATGGCCAGACAGAAAAGGCCTTTCTTTCCCCCTCAATAATGCATTAGCCATGACAGGACGTGCTACTGTTAAAGCAGCACGCACGCACGCACACACACACCCTTTTTCCGTGCAGATTTGGCTTCCAATGCTAGCCCATGACTAAGCACTGATAGCTTTCTCAGGACAGGATGAAGACAGAGCTCCATTGTCTACCAGGGAGGCCTAGACCAGTACTGCTCAGTATCACTGAGGTTCTGTGTCCATTTCTCATCAGGGCATAAAGATGGAAAAAGATGGATGCCAGGATGTGGCCTCCAAGCCTGTCTCCCCCCGGCTTATCAATCCATCCAGCTAGCCCTCCATTCTGCTCAACACTGCCCCAACTGGCGAGCTTGCTTGCTACAGTAGGTCCAGTCAGATCCGTGCACATGGCACAGTGAGGTGGATTAACACAGCCGTGGTCTTACAGCTGACCTGCTTCTCCACTAGCCATCTGCCCTGAGCCTTAGGCGGGCCTGATGGCCAGCTTTGACCCAGGGATGAGAGGCCACATCAGGCTTCCCGCTCCCGACGGGAGCCTCTTCGCGAAGAGAGACGAGGGCATCACACGCGCCCCTCCCCTATCCCACAATCCCCTTACATTCCTTCATTATCTGTACGGACAAGCTCCCGGTAGCATGGCCCTGCCCACTCGTGTTTCTCTCCCTTCTAAAGGCAGGATGTCGCTGTGACGATGCAGACTAGGGTGGGAATGGGACGGTGTCCACAAACAGAGTATGAAGCAGATGATGAAGAGGTGTGTGTGTGTGTGTGTGTGTGTGTGCGCGCGCGTGTGTGTGTGTGTGAGAAGGAGCCACCTCAGAGACATGTAGCGTATGCATACTACTGTAATCATATAGAGATTAAATGACAGGACAGCATCCTTCCGAATCTCGCAGGACATTTTGTGTTGAGCGAGGCCCGGATCACGTCCCCCGTCTGCATGTAGATGGGAGCGGGGGGCCGCCCCGCAGCAATATCAGCTGAACAGAAACTTGGAGGTCCAACTCAGACAGGGTGAGAGTTGAATCTCTGGCCAGGTCATGAAAGGTCAAGAGGGAAGCGAAAGATAAGCGAAGAGTGAACGCAGCAAATAGTCAACATCACTGGCCCGCCATAACCCACAGTGAGGAAATTATGCTGTGGCATGAAAGTACAGTTATGTAATGGAAGAAGAAGATGATGAACTCCTACTCTATCTTTAGGGATGCAACCACAGTGAAGCCACATTGAAGCTCAAGTACATTCATCTGCTCTAGCATAACCAAAACATTTAATACTGGAAACAAAAACATATCTTATAAAAGCCACGCCACTCAAAAGAAGGCGATCCCTCACATTACACTGGCCACATTTGAGTTTGTTAACCTGCATAAACACAGACATTAGATAGTGTTGTGATACGGTGTCATGTATTTAACTCGTTGTAGCGTAATGTTACACAAATATAAAAACAGACATTAGATAGTGTTGTGATACGGTGTCATGTATTTAACTCGTTGTAGTGTAATGTTACACAAATATAAAAACACAGACATTAGATTGTGTTTTGATACGGTGACATGCATTTAACTCATTGTAGCATAATGTTACACAAATATAGTTTTTACATCCATCGTAAAACTTGAAGTGAGAGAGTATACATCAATATAAACCAATGACACTGTCTTCCCTTGTAAGATTGCCCATTAACAACACAGTGTAACAACACACACTGTTAACATAACAATAGCACAGTAGCACACATGTGCTATTGTCCGACATCAGAGGCTGTTATGTTTAAAAATTAAACATGTGTAGCTAAGCAGGACAATACATCGGTGTCACAGACCCACAGTGTCTCCAGCATCAGAGGACGTGTGTCTTCACTGAATCCAAGCCCACACAGCCTGCCCGCACTTGCAGACAGACACTGGGCTCCCGCCCGTTAAACCTTTAAACCCTGCCTGCCGTGGCAGCCACCATCCACCCTGCAGAAGTGCCCCTGAGCAAGGCATTGCCGCTTCACTGCAGCTGAGCCTGACCTCACATGAGGTGGGTGACGATGACAACCCAATGACAAATGGACTATGACACCCCCTCCTCTCTACAGTAAGCCGTGTGTTGCCTTGGTGACGTCATACTGACCTCAGCGTGGCCTCCAGCGTTCAGAAGCTTGTTGCAGCGGTCACACTTGAGGCACAGCTTGTGCCAGTCCTTTCCCAGCGATGACACCTTCTCAGCTTCACAGGGAGAGATAGGGAGGGAGGGAGAGATAGGGCGGGAGGGAGGGGGGGAGGGGGGGACAGAAGATGATAGATGAGCGACAACACATCAGATAAAGCCCATTATACACGTAGCCCTCAACAAACCCCTTTGTGTGTGTTTTCAGTTATCGCTGTATTGGCCTTTGTATGACAAATGATGTGCTGTGCTGTTCCCTCGCCGGCCTCTAGAGGGGGAATGACGTTCTCCACTATCTCACTACACAATAATGATTAGTCTGTCTGTGTCTCCGGGTGCTAAACAATGTTGACGTCCCAGAGAGTGCTCACACTAGCAGGGAATTCTGGGAGCGCACGCATGTCCCGTACAGGATGCAGCGGTGATGTCATGGCAGAGCAGCCAGACAGACAGACAGACAGGGAGACAAACAGACCATAGCGTGAGTCCAAAAGCAACTAGGACAGCAGGATGCCTGGCTAACCCAGATCTCTTTGTATAGAGACCCAACCCCCCCCATCACCACCCCAACCACACCAAAACCCTCTACCCGTCGCCACCACCCCCCCCTCTTCCCCCGCCCCTGCTTCCGCCCCCCGCCCTTTTGGATCCCTGGACATGAGAGAGACCCGAATTATCCCGTCCAATTATAAACCTAGCCTGTGACCAAACAATGGGCCCCAAGACGTCATGCAGGGCAGGACAGCAGAGGAAGTCCCTTTTCTTATCGAGGCAAGGCACACTCACTCAACACACACACACACTCAACACACACACACACACGCACGACATGGTGCAAGTCATTAAATCAGAAACTGACTTCCAAACATCCTCTAGTCTCCTATATGGCGTGTACTGTAAAGGACGTACAGTATACACATGCAGGTGTGTGTGTGCGTGTGTGTCAGGCAAAGAGATAGATACCTACAAAGTGTAATTTCCTTTTAAATAAGAAAAACCAAAAACACCCGGTGCACCTTTAGACAGTGTTTCAATGTACAGGACCAGTGGGTGTGTAATCAATCTCCTCTGTGGTTGGATTTCCTCTTGGCTGGAGGGGCAAAGACAATCCTACGGAGTCCTCTAGACATTGTTGAAAGGTGACTGCAGCAATGAACACTAAACCCTGCCAGCTTGTCATTCCCTCTGTGTGTGTGTGTGTGTGTGTGTGTGTGTTGCATCGTGATGCGCGTCCTAACAAAAAGCCTCATCCACCAGCTCCCTGGTTTATATAGCAGTGGGCAGTGTAAGAGGGGTTACATGTCCTGCAGTATGGGAGTTACAGTACGTTTAGCCAGACATGGTGGCCTGTGATTTATACTGCATCCCTTAATAATCACACACAGATATTATACAGTAGGAGTTAATACCAGTTTACATTAGTGATGCCAAGTGACAGCATAACTGGCATCAAGGGATATAGAGGCACACAACTATCCACATGAGCACAGGCACAACAAACACGTTAATCCATTTGCCTAGCCCACACAGTTAGTTTGATTGAAGTGACCTACTGGCAGATGGAAGTGAATCTGTCAATCAAGGTTATGACCTGTCTGCACTGCAGTACCATGGGAATGTGCGACTCCATTCTGATGTCCGTGTAAACAGTCAACAATGATGACGAATGCTTGCATTGAAACAATTCTCACTGCATCCTGACTCGAGGCCACACAACTGTGTGTTGGTCTATTAAGTAGGTATAGTTGCACCTGTTCTACCTGTCTATGCTGACTGTAGACTAAAAAATGTCTTGCTATAATTCATTATTTGCTGCAGTCACTGTAACATAATGTTTAAAGATTTCAAAGCCAACCCACATGTCAGTGGTAAAACCTAAAACAAGGCTTCCTATTTGGACCAATACCCTACCTGGTGCCACTCTAGAGCTATAAATAGGGCACTTTTGCATGTTTAATAACCCTTTCTAACCCTGTTAAAGGGTTTTGATATTTAATTAAAAACATTTTATTAGTGACTCTTTAACATCCTGTTTGTCAACAGCTGTTGCCATTCCAGCGCACTAACCAGAAGAGAGGACAGATGCCAGGAAAACACCAGCAGTTAGAGGTCAGAAAAAGAACCATGTGATAGTGCCACCACTGCAAGCAGCTTCTAGTAGCTTCCATGTGGAAGCTCCTCAGCTACATGTAAGCTCTCCTGTCTAAAAGGTGTGTACCGTCAATATGGTCTAGATAGGCTGTGCTAAATCCTGTTCGCACAGTGTTTGGGAATCTAAAACATCCAGTACCTACCTAGGCTTGTCTTAAGGCTTCTGGGTTATCATCACTCAATGTAAATGTAAGGTTATGTAAGACATTGTTGTAAAAGAAAGAAAAAAACTACTAATAATAGTAATGAATACAGAGGACACATCATTCTTTTTTTAAAATAAAACTAAATGCAATGCTAGACAACAATCAAGTTAGTAGTCATTAAAACATAAGCATTGTTCAAACCGTACCATTTACTAGGTTAACAATATTTGTGTTATACTACCTATAGGAACAGGCAACACACAGCTGCCATTAGCTGGTTGGTCCAGCCTTACAACATTCATAAGAGCTGTCTGTAGCCTATCGTGTTCTCTCACAGAGAGAGGAGAGGACATATTATTCTCTTATTGTGCACGTAGTCATAAGATCTGATGGAAGGAAATCACCTGAAGGGGAGAAAACTCACCAGATTAGCATCACATGGACATGTAAACATTCCACGGCCCTATAAGATTACCGGTGTGATACTACCAACTCTAACAACATAGCCAACACAAGAGCAAAGCCATGCCATCATTAGATAAATCCTCCATTTGCTACAATAAATGTTGTGTCTCAACATGCGTTCAGAGAAGGCTACCCATCAAGTTCATGGTTTGGACAGACACAACGCTCCCTCAGCCACGGAGAAGTGCTTCACTGAAACAGGCCCAGGGCGAACAGTGTAATTGGACAGGGCATTAGAACTTAATTTAACGAGGGGTCTGAGGGGGAACACTAATGGCCCATTTCTCCAAATGCCTTAATTACGATTGCTTAATTATCAACCTTAAAAAGGGCAGCTGCAACTGAGCAACAGACCCATAGCTCATTGTGGACTGGGCTGGGAGATAAGGAAGACATGGGGGCGATTCGTCTGCGTTTTACTCAGTCTTAAAAGTTCACATCAGATAAACAGCAACATTTGCACAGCTAAACTCCACCCAGCATGCAGTGCGGTATGCACATCCATCAGTGGCTGGCATGGTGCTGAAATCTCAATGGGTTCTCTCTTATCACTCAATAAGTCGATCTGGGGACAACCATAGTGTGCCTGACAGAGGTGGTGAGACTTGCGTCTGCTGCTAGCGAGAGTACAGTAAAGCATGTATATTACTGTTAATCACCTACACACCAGATAGAATCACAAGGACTAAATGGGCTAATGTTTCTGGGGATTGGAATGTTGTCTGTAAATTAATGTAAAGAAAATCTATTATATCCCATGGCCTACATGCAATCAAGTGCCGCACATCTCATTATACTGCATTGTGATCAATCTTTGGGTTTTTTACACTCCCTAAATGGGTCTGACATTTTTAACTGGGTGAATAGCTTTCAGGCCAAAGCTCAGGGATGGCACACATTTGAGAGACAAATAAGTCGTGCTGAACTGGCCCTGCATGTTGACGACATAACTGATATTATTGTAAATATTTTCATAAATATATGGTTAGCTGGATTCAATCTGTTCCAGCCCTCAGTAATTTAGACCCATCTGTTCAGCCTTTCACGGTAGCCTGCCACCCACGCACACACACCCACGCACACACACACACACGCGCGCGCACACAAAGCCCTCTTCCTGCACATTCTCATATCTATCCTTTAATCAATGCCAGCTGGGTTCACACAGCTTATCTTTTACTGGTCACATCTCTGTGTTGAGCCCACAACAACTTAACACCACAGCTACTGACTACGGTACTGTGTGTGAGCTCAGAGCACGGGCCACACAAGAAAGGGTACTAGGCTACCAGACGACACTGGGAGGATGTAAACAAGCAGCACTTAACTATTCTCCACCACTGGGCCAGCGGGAGGAGGGAAAAAACAAGTGGCCAGCATTTCCTCCTTCACACCCATGGTCCATTCTGCTGTCTGGAATGCAAACACAAGGACGTGCAGACCTTTTCCTTGGCCAAGAAGACAATGGCCATCGAGGACACTAAAGCATACCGCCCTGTTAAGTTTGACTGTGTTTTCAGCAGCGGTTACAATTCATTAGAGGAAATGTGCATACGTGAACATTATGAATATTTTCACCTTGGTAAAATTGTTAAAAATGCTCTAAAATTACAAGATACTAAATCAAAATAATGTTCTGGTTGGGACCGGTACCTAAATGCATTTTCCATAGAAGGTAAAAATTACTTCTGAGATATACAATATGGGAACATGGCCTCTAGGCTTCAAGACTCTGGAGTGTTCAAATTACTTTCCATGTGCATGGAAAGTTTGTTTGACTGACAGCTGAAAGATGAAAGCTTGCACTACCAATTGGGAGACTATCACCTCTAGAAATTAATACAAACGTTGTCATTATTAAATAGCAAATTATTATCAAACAAGCAGAGATATACAATTGGGTGTAAACCATAGCCCATATTGTACAGTATATTGCACCAACAGTGATCTGGAAAGATTTACTGTGAGATTAACGGAAGACAAATCTTTAATTAAACTGTAAAAAGTCACAATGCAAAACAGTAGTTTATAGCCTGCCAATAGCTTATTGGGGAGGACGTGTTTGACTTGAATCTGCTTGACTGAACAGAAGTTAACCGGCTCATTACTGTAGTGTGCTGAGCATTACGGTATTGATTTGTTCACAGGGTGCATGATCATCTCCCTGGTGCTGCTGACAGTGCTTCTGCTGAAGCATGAATGCCTGTGGGACACAGGTGTTCTGTCCTGCCTGTTGCTGATGCAACTACGGAGGTCGTCTCAGTCACAACGCTAAGGTTTTCCTCCCCATCCCGCCCTCCGCTCCGCTAAAAACGCTGGGCTCATGAAGTCCCACCAGCTGACAGTTAACTCACATCCTTAACTCACATCCTCTCTGCGCTGGTCAGAGCTGCAAGCAAGGCTCCATAACAGCCCTTGCTTTAGGAACTCATTCACCCTCCCTCCCTGCCTAGGGCTTAGTTTCACCACACTGCTTCTCATCTCTAACCAACCGGGCTCCCTGGCTATAGGGGCAGACACACGTAGACCTGGCCTGCATGACCAGTCTACAGACTAGTGGACCATTCATTCTGCAGTGGAGTACCGGTATATAGGACAAGGGGCCTGAACTGGCACAAACACTACGATACATCTAGACACTGTAGATAATGGATTCATCCAGTAGTTCTGTCAATTGTATGCAACACATTAACTAATGACAGCGTTGTCTTTAAATAAACTGTTACTAAGATTATATGATCTACTTAAAATAACTTTAAATAAAATGTGAAACTGCTTCATAACCATCAATAATCAAAATCTCCTCAAAGCAAAACAAATCCTCCTTCTCATCTGTTGTTACATAAGATCTGGAGCTGCAGTGAAGAGAAACTAGGTGATTTCACCTGTCCCGGAGGGGGGCTTTTAAGGTTTAACACCGTATCCATTATAGGATCGTATTTGTGCCCCAAAAGGGCAGAGAGAAAGGACCCTCGCTGAATGACTTCACAGAGGCTCGCAGGTTATTCAGCAGCGACTCAAGGGTTGGCGTTATGTAAGTGACAGGGTGCTTTCAGACTGTCCTGGGGAGAGATGGCTACTCCAGCATCTAGCAAGGTAGGGGGGGGGGGGGATTGATGATAATGAAGGAAATGTGTGGGAAAGAGTGTGGCCTGCCAAACTGTCACGTAACTGTTGAGAGGACCAGGGCTTTCTGTGCCCGGGATAGGACAAATGAGTGAGGCCCGTGTGTGAATGTTGTTTCTCTTTATAAAGGATTAGGCACTTGGAGAGCCTCTGCGTTAAATAAAGGAAAGCCATCCTAACTCCCCCTCCCACTTACAACCACCAATATTACCCCCATGCACGTAAAAATGGAAAAAAACAAAACACTCAGGGCCTGAGGCGCAAAAGAGAGAGAAAGATTCTCACAGCACAACACTAGTTGGTTATTTTCTCGTTTGTCTTAGTTACACTAAACACCCCTGCTGCTGTTTGTCATGCACGGGAGCCATGTTCACTGACTGCTTCGTGAGCTGCGTTCTGTTATGCTGTGCATGCACTCTCTCACAGGCCACTGTTAGATTCCACTGTGTTCCCTCAGGGTTTGTGTCCTGCTCACATGTCAGTCAATAGTCCCCTGTGTATTCCCAGTATCTACCAACTGAACTGACAAATATGCAGTCACAATGTAAACTTTGGGACATGCGCACGCGCACGCTCACATGCGCACGCTCACACTCACACACATGCACACGGACGCACACGCACGCACACTTCTTTCTTATACCAGTGAACACGGCTTTCTTTTTTGATGTCTGTTCTTCTTAAAATAAATAACGAAGACTTATTTGATTAAAGGCATTGCTCCCTGCTACAGGCAGCTGTAACGAGGTGGCATGGACATTCAAACGCAGCAGTCAACATTAGTGTTTTTTGTGGCGTTGAAATTAAGACATTTGCCAAACAGCTGCGCAATAAAGTCACTGACAGAAAATAATTATAAGTGTTTTACTTAAACCAAAATGTTTCCATTCCAGACAGTGGCTCGCCACCGGCGTGCAAAGTGACGTTTTGCGCAGAATAAGAGAAGGGTGAGGTTTGACGCCTAGCTGCCCAATTCTGATAGTGGTGAGATGCCATCTGGAGGACCAGGTGGATTCACAGCGGGGCGGACCTTTCACTGTGGCAGCACCAGGAATTACTCCTCCGACACAAGAAACAGGGTCACATTTATATAATTCTGGAGAAGACAATTAAGTCGGCCGTAGCAGATGTCTTTTACTTTGTAGTTTATCACCAATTTATCACCAATTCCTGTAACCTAACTTCAAGACAACCTTCAATCCAGATGAAGTCACATAAGGAGTTGTGTGGGTGTGACACTTCCTCCTACAGTGGCAGTTTAAGATTCCTCTGTGTGATATCGACCTGATGTTGCCAACCAGGCTGAGGAAAGCCCAGATGAGCCTCACTCCCACCCTGACCTCTCTGTCCCTCCCCTGCCATGACTGAAGCCTCTATATCACAGTCCTCTGCTCCTTCACTCCCCCAGTGCTGACATATGCTGAAGATTTCCACTCCATGCCAGTGGGCTTCTCCCAGTAGCTGTCCAGCATCACTGACAGTCATTATAGGACACTCCACCCAATGCAGGACGCAACACACTACACCCAAACCAACCACAGTATACATAACTCCTCTGCAGGCTGCATCTCAGTGTTTTATATAAATATAAATACGTTTTGGAATAGCTGTGAGAGATGATGCTGCAAATGAAGTCTACAAAGTGATAGAATATTATTCACATGTGCGTAACGGTATTGCAGGCACAGCACATCTTATTTGCCTTCGTATTATTCCAGTCTGGTATCTTGTGGGACCTGCAGGATAAACAGCAGTTCACAGCCACTGTTGTTATGTACGGGGGATTCACAGTCCTGTATACTTGTCAAGAGATGAAAGGATATGGTACCATGCAGGTACTGTACACATTTGTCTTTCCCGGCATACAATAAGCATGACTGAAATCACATTAATTGCAATGTTCACCATAATCTGACATTTTTGCTTCAAAGAAAGAATGAGCATTTGAAACTGTTTCAACAGGTTTACCCATATAATAAGCCTAACAGAGATCTATTCGCTGGGGGTGGGTGTGAATCAAAGCACTTTCCCCATGCCAGGCGATTTCTCATCTTTGTTGACAAGTCGCTGTGCCTCCTACTGACACATGAGCGGGCTTCTCTGCTAGTGAGCAAATTCACCATATGTCATTATTACATTTGGCAAGGACAATTATCAATCAAACCCAACTGCCAAGTTTAAATATTTGACAAACAAAACACATTATATGGCAACATGGCAAGTCTTGTGATAGGCTATTTAAGTTATTTCTCATATAAAAATAAGAAGGCTACGTTATTTTAAATGTTTATAGCCAAAATCTGTTTTTGACTAGGCCAATTGTACACTTTTGCCCAAAGGCTACCTATCTGACTGAGTCTGACTATCAATTATTTACAACGCACATCATTGTCTTGACAAAACTTGTTTCAAAAACCAAGGTCTGACCTATGCTAATAAAACCTGCAAACGTTATTTAGAATTACTTTGGTAATTGCAGACATAGTTTACATGTCTTAAATATTAGTATAATACAGTAGACTCGATTAGAGAATATATGGCAACCTATCAATGCCATGAAGTTATGAATAGTCTAGACTAGGTTTACCACTAATAGGATACATCAAAAAGATAAATGAACGACTCTGTCAGCCAACAGCGGTGGACTGGTTCACACAGCTAGAGCGCTATCACTGATCTCCTTCTCGAGTGTCATTGCATTGGTCGTGTGGCTCGGGCGTCATTCATTAAAAGTAAATTCAAAACTGAAACAAATGCACTTACCAAAATAAACCGTCTTGTCGCACTTAGGACACTTTGAGGCCATGTTGCGATGTTTCGGGCGAAAAAAGCGGTCTGTGTTGTTTACAAAAGCGTCCACGTTATAACAGTCTTTACCAGAGCAAGTGCCCAGCTCAGTTCACAGAAGCTGGATGCATCTCCTTCAGAACGCCGCTCCTAATTTGCATAGCCCCGCCTTCGCCACGCCGTCCGGCGTCGTGCCAAAATTGTTTCCCCAGCCAAGATGCATACAATTGTAGTTGCCCCCCCCCTTCCCTAATGGTATACATGAATTAGTTAAGGCTATTCGATTCGATTTGTATTTTCCCTCAGACATGTCCAACGACCATGGTTTGACAAAAGCATTATCTTGATCAAAAGATGAAAATGCAAAAAAAAAAATGCAAAGACAAAAATGCAGCCAAAATTGTGAATGGTGTCGATGTCGATACAACACCTGCCCCCCCCTCTCTCGCACTCGATTCAGCTCAGCCCGCTGTCTAATTCAAAACCAAGCAGGGCGCATGGAAGGTTGGAGAGGGGGGAAGTTAGTTGGGTTCCAGGCAGCTCTCCCACTATTTCCCCTTCTCTGCCACTTGGGTATGCCGTGTTTGGTTGAACTACAATGCGCTCTTTCAGAGTCCGTGACTTGTAGGAATTTCTTAGGGAAAGAAAACGTGTCTGGCTTGTGGATACTTGAAGGGTGGCATTTAGACCTAGAAGGGAGGAGAGAAGTTTAAGAAATCCATCCACGTTATGATATTTCTTTAATGACACGATTACAGTAAAATAATGATTCAAGTTACGTGACTTAATCAGTTGCTCCAGCAGTTCTTTCCATAGGATTTGTGACTGAGGTCATTTAACACATCAGTGATGTTTGCCTGTGACACAGTGCAGGTCCTAGTCAAGAAACGGACATTCCTGTGCTATTTTCCCCTGCAGTGAGTGTCCTTACTGATTAGCACCTGCCTGAAAGCCTGCATACAGTTCCTTCTTATCTCTGAGCTCACTGTTTTAAAATAATGCCTGTCAGCTGAGGATATGTAGCCTACTGTACACACCTCAACGATTGTGAGCTAAGGATAAAATTATCTCAACTGAAAATTTAATTTTGTAACTGAGAAACATTTGATTTGACAGTATTCCAGTTTTACAGACAAGGTTTCAGCCTGTAGTATATATAGACTAAGAATTTTACAATGGAGATCTTCATTAAACTTGCCTGACTGAACTAAGATTAATCAAATGTCTGTGAAACTGGATAATTGTTTTTTAAGTCATATTCTCAATCGGTGGGTCCTGACCATAGAACTATATAATAACCGACCCAAAAGTCAGTCACAAGAATGGTGTAGAATGAGTTAAAAAGATGTGTTAAGACCATTCTTTGTTTGTTTCATGTTTTTAACAGTGCATAATAGACATGGATTACTGGAATTCTGTGAAATGAATTATACAGATAAAGGTTTGGAAATTATATTATTGTTTGGTTCGTGCCTCTGTTATGAGCAAGTGAGGTTAGATCACTTGTTTAGCAGATGCATTTATTAAAAGCAACTTATATAGGCCTAATTAGAGGTATATAGGTTGTATATTAGGCAACAACATAAGCCAATGTTAGATATTGAATCTGTGATTGCAGCAGGATATGATTCCCAAGACCACTGGGCTGTCACCATCCCACAGTAGATGTATATATTACATGCGGTATCACATTTTAACAGTTGATAAATAGAACTGAATAGAACATTCTTCCATAGAAAGTATTCTTCCTAGAGACGATAGTGTGTCTTCTCTTCTCAGAGGACGTTGAAGGTCATTACACCTACGGTTTGCTGTAGTTGCAGTTTTTTGCCCATCCAGACAGAACTGAATCAGACCCACTGAATGGGCATTAGGTCAATAATAAATCAGAGAGTAACATAATATAGAGGGAAGCAAGGAGATTAAAGAGCCTCATGGAACTGGAGGCAAATGTTTGCAGAAGTGCACTGACTATATCTTAAATATATGCAGCACACTTTTGTGACTTACTAAAGGCTTACACACGTGATGTGAGGTCTGAGGTGCTGTTGAACAAGAACAGGCATACTGAAATCTCTCTCTCTCTATCTCTCTCTCTCTTGCTGTGTGTGTGTCTCTCTCTCATGAGAGGCAGTGTTTTGATAAGACACAGGATGGATGTGTCTGACACACGGCAGACACATCCTCCTTTCCTTAAGTGTGCTACTAACAGGCCTCTGTAGCTGTTGAGGACTGTACAGGGCCTATGGGACTGGGCTGGCCAGACATATCCAGGTCAGTAGCTTCTAGATGTCCTTTTCTGATGTGATGCCTGCCTGCAGACTCACACTGTTCTCAAGGGTAGATCAAACAGCAGCCCTATTGGGAAAGACAGGCATAAACAGAACAGGAGTAATGGGATAAGGAAGGGGGTGGTTTTAAAATGACATGGGCCTACTTTTCTTTGCTAGCATTAATTATAGTCCTACAGCCTAACAAAGGCTGCACTTCTCAAGTCACTGCCTGGGAAAGTGATCTTAACTAAATATAAATAGCAGAGTTTTGCTTGATTTAGTCTATGTTACTATTATATTATTCAAATATTCAACTAGGGCCAGAAATGCCGGCCAAATATTGTGATTGTGCCAGCAGAAAGAAGCCATGTGTCACCCCATCAGACCATATCATCCCTTGCCACGCAGGTGCCTCATCTCCTTGATATCCAGCCAGCGACAATACAGTCTCTCTGCCGTGATTTCCTTCCTGTTTCCTTCTTGCCAACCCCACCACTCCTTCCCACCCCAACATATGCACACGGGCTCACAGATGCAAATAGAGGTATTATCCACGTGAGCCATGTGACAACGACACAGCGTTTCCTTGTGAAGAACCCACAGAACAGCTAGATTGAGCCAGGACTGAGACCACAACATGCTGTTTCTCTCTGTAAGCATGCAAAAGCATGGGAGAGAGGCAAACGCACGAGGACAGCGAGCAGGGGTTTTGGCTCTATTTAAACTTAGAGGCACGTAATTTAAGAGGCCACAGACGTCTCTGGAATTTAGCGAGAAGCTAAAAAGCTTGTCTACAGCATGTGAACTGGTTGATGGTGTATGTATATGTGGGTGTTTTTATGAGAAAAATAAAAGCAAGGGGGATGGATTGAATGAAGTGTTGTTGCCTATTAGGCCCAACAATATTTGTGTGTGGTAATTATATTAAACTTGGGAGACAGTTAGCTACTATATTTGGTCTATAATTCACGTTTCCCTCTGGTTAGGTCACTTGACTTGCACAAGGATCAATGTCTGTGGATTCAAATCTGGAGGCAGTTGGGGATCATATTAGCTAACTAAGGATATTTGGTCCACACACTGTAAAATCACATTAAATGCCAAAGTTTAAATAGTTGGTGAAATTATAGTGGTCTTTACATTCATGTGAATGTGCCTTATCTGTTTAAAATCATTCTTTATGGTGAGTACTTGGAACATTCTTTCATAGTAAACATACAGTAAGAAAACATAATTACAATTTTTGATTGTTGTCCTGCCAAACTGTTTTAAAAAAACATTTAAACAATACGTTTATTCTCCACAAGCGCATGTACAGTACCAGGTCCAACAAGCCTCACTCAAGTCATGCTCCAAACAGCTCCTATATCCAGCCCCTGCATCACTATACCCTTGGGCTGTGTGGCTCTCAGATTCCACAGAATGGGATTTTCAGTGATGTGGATATATTGTTTCATTTGCCATGTTTACAGCCACCTCTGAAGAAGTTGTCCTGTGCTTAGAGCTCCTTTGTCTTAAACACAGTATACTTATATGCTTTGTATTGTAAATACTGAATGTGACATGCTGATTCTTAAAGGGGTATGCTAAAGAAGGCTGTGGTAGGCTGCGGTGGAGCCAGCAGGAGGGAGTCTTGGGGCTGTTGATCTCTGGTTGCCATATTGTGATTCTCCCATAATAATAATAATAACTTATATTTATACAGCACTTTTCTAAGTACTTAAAGTCACTTTACAAAACAAAACAAAAAAACAACATTTATTAGGAAAGATCTGAAAAGGGCAAAAGTGTGGGAAAGAGAACTATAAGGAATCAGGAATGGGGGTTAGTTATGGAAGACAAGTCTGAAGAGGTGGGTTTTGAGGGCAGTTTTGAAGGAAGAAATTAGCAAAGGCTACTAACTGTATTCAATTCAATTATTTTATATTCCAAACACAAGACTTTGACCCCATGAGCATCATGCTAATGTAGAATGATCATTGACTGATGATCAGTTGGTTTGATCAGCAATCATTACTGATGACTCCAACTTGCTCAGCAGCAGTAATCGTATTTAATGTGCTGTGTAGGCTACATTTATTAAGCCTTATTCAGCAGAGAACAGCTATCCGGTCAGCCATAAATGCGTACTGTATCTAATGCACATGACATGCAGCCTTCTGAACCGTTGACACGGTCAAATTTAGTCACAAAATGCAATTGTATGTAGCCTATATGTAGTATTAATTGGTATAAATGCTTTTTTATGTAATTATACTATTTAAGAAATACAACGTCACAATTTTGCTAGCACATTAAAAATACATTCACTGTAATTCACAATAATTTAAATGACATGATCTTTATGTTTGCCAAAAAAAAGTAATTTGTCTTTCAAAAACATTATCTCATAAGATAAGCCTAAATCTATTAGGGGCTTCTGCAGTGTCTATGTTTCTTATCTGACATTTTACCATGCCAAATTATAATGTGTTAAAATAAACATTTCAATGAAAGGTATCCTAACACTTGGCCCAGGTTTCATATAAAACCAAATCAGCCTTGACAAAGTTCTTACGTCTTATAAGGCAGCTCACTATTAAAACAAAGCTATTCTTTCTCTTCTGTGCAGTTTCCTAATAGGGGCCTTTTAGATGTAACTGCCAAACACTGTATTGGTCCCAGTCACACTGACTGGTCACATTTAGCATTTTACCAACTTTGTTCCATTTGAGGAAAGTGCACACCCTGAGTTGAGTTCATGCAATGTATAATTAGACACATTGGGGGAAAATAAGCACCTCTAAGGTACGTACCGATCTTATCCTGTTGTTAGGGGCTTGTAGGAGCCTTTATGCGATACACTACTACTATGCTTTGTTACACCACCCACTTTTATACTTTTCCACTCATTGTTTAAAACAAGCCACTCAGATTTACCCGCAGGTGTGACATAATGTATGGATTGTAACTATAGTTTTTTCTGATGTACAATACCATTCCACTTCGATCTCTCCACTCCAATCACATTAAGGCCAACCGCCTAACATGTTTGATGTTATGTTGAATATAGAGTACGCCATTTCACACAAGTCTGTGGACAGGAAATGCCTTGACACCAGCTGAAAGAGACCAACCCTGATGGTGCCACCCTATGAAATGACAAACAATTCCAGATTCCTGACCATGGTGTTTTTCCTGGTCCACCAACTGCCAGTGTATAATGTGAAGATGGAGAGCCATTTGGAGGTTCCAGCTGTTGTTGAGTTGAAAAGGTGTGGCTCTCATTTTGGCTTCTGGTATTCTTGGCATAAGTTGGTCATGTGGTGGTGAGTTATAGGGTGGGGCAGATGGAGACACTGTTCCTTAGCTGTTTAGGCAACTGGACAGAGAGTGTATGGTTGACACATATTTCACTGTCTACAGCTGTGCCTCGCACAAACTCCTCTCACAGCTCCTTGATTTTACAGTCTTTACATTTGCATTACTTTTGTGTTCTGCAAAGATCAGAGTGAATAGCCCACATGTATGATATGGTTAATCCCTTTGGAGCAGGGCTATGGTTTCATGAGAGACTTTCAAAGCCTGGCTTTTTTCAAGTGTCTGCAGAGACTTGGCATGCAATACTGGTATGGTTATTAATATTATCTTGCTGCTGTAGTCTCCAAATCCTATAATATGGTGTTCAAATTTGCTTATAGGGCAGACATATATGCATGATATGCAGAGAGAGAGAGAGAGAGAGAGAGAGAGAGAGAGAGAGAGAGAGAGAGAGAGAGAGAGAGAGAGAGAGAGAGAGATTAAACAAAGAGAACCTGATCATTACATGTAAGACAGTTTGCTGGATGAAGATTGTGGACAATAAAGAAATGCTGACACCTGGTGGTGGAAATTATTAACTTTTTCGTTTTACTTTTACTGTATAATGAATGGCTTTTAATATTAAATGTATGTTGGTGGTTGGTTGAGCAACTGTCCCGGGTCCTTTTCTAAATAACAAATAACCTACACCAGGTAGTGCATTGGTATAATGCACAAGGCAAACAAGCACAGTGACTCAATAATGTAAAGCTTGGTAGTAGTGCCTCCTATTGAAATATATATGTAAATACATGCTGTCCTCACAAACGTTCACATCTTGTAATTCTTGAATAACCACAAAGTAAGAGGGAAATCAATATACAGTAACAGAGTCAGTAAAATATAGTTTGGGGCTACTCATATTCAGATCAGTAGGCCCTAATAATGTGAGTTAATAAACAAAATGGCTTCCTGCAGACTACTGCAGTGTCAGTTGGCTGTGATTGACTAATAATTATTTTAAAAAAAATGTCATGATGGTGACACCTCCCACACTCACTGCAAGGTTGAGCAACTTGAAGGTGTGAGGTCTTGCTGTATTGCTGTAATAGCTGCTAATAGCCAATATCCTGTATAGTGTCACATTTATACTACATGTGTGATGTCTATTCAATTATATTCTCTGTCCCTACAACTGATGAGTCACTGGGTGTATGTGATGATGTTTCTGTGACAAATGCTCTGATGCTGATTGAGGTGTAGCCTAGATGTCACCGACCTGGCTGAACACAAGCTCACACAGGTCATTCCAGCCTTTGCTTTCTTCCCTCGGTTTGGTAATAAAAGTAATGACGATGGCAACTTATTTTTCTACTATCAGCGTATACAGTACAGGGCACCTATGCAAAGGTTTTCTGCTTGGTGTGGAGGGGAGGTGTGTACTCTAATAATAGTCCTATTATTCAACCACCTCCGGTGAGTGGTTGGATCCAATCACAAGCTCCACTGCAGGAACTACAGAATGAAGGTGTACACTCAAACAAATGGGTGGTTTCTGCCTGGAAGATCACTTCCTCTGTCCCCATTTGTCACTTACAGTTTATCTGCAAAGTAGAGGAATGCCTCAAAAAGAAATGAAGGTGCTGAGACTAAAGACTGAGTGACAGAGAAAGAATGGACAATATTGTCTGAAAGAGAAAATTAGATTAAGATAAAGAGAGAGAGGAGAGAGAAAGAAAGAGTGGTGTTACAGTAAGTATAGAAGGAGGGCATCATAGGTCACCCTTCAGGCCTGCATCCACAGCCAGAATAGAAGAGTGTCTGTGGACCCTGTCTAGCAATGCCCAGCTCTCACCAAGATTCATTAGAGAGAACACCTGCACTAGCTAGTGCCTGTACGGTATGCATGTCTCTATACATGTCTCATAGCTGTCCTGTCTCTCTTTCTGCCTGCTGTTCTGACTGTTTTGCCGACTGCAGTAACATCTGGAAGCAGAATAAGTGAATGCATCTTCAAACAGTATCTGCAAAGCAGCAAGCAGCCACGAAGACAAACAACACCCTGGCTGTGTTGGCTGTAAAACGTTATATTGTTGGATAACTCAACCTCTTGAAATTCAGATGGTGCTAATTAATAGTAATTTCTGTGTGTAATTAATTTCTAACACAAAATCCTTTTTGCAATTCCAAAGGAAACCCAATCATGGGAAGGTCAGAGCAATATTAAGTGGTGTTATTCTATAATACAGCATTATTATTACTGGTGGAGTTGTTTTTCAGTAGCTGCTGCATAAAACAACAATTGTAATACACCAGTGAACAACTTGACGGCTAATACTAATTTGTAAATAACAATCACACACATCCTTTAGTGCTATTGAGATTATGTTTATAATAATCACACACTTAGTTTATTTCTTTATAATATTGGTGTGGAACAATAGATAATCCATTCAATGCTGCCTAGAGTTACAACATTGAGACTGCACATGAGCCATGGCTGCATACTGTAAGTATCCATGATTGGCTTAGAAAGGTCATGTGACCACTGACTATAGTCCCCTGTGTCATGCCATGGTAATTGAGGCTTCCATATGGTATAGATCAGATGGAGCCTTCACCACAGCATTCCTGCAGCAGGAAAGCTCTAAGCCTTACATGCACTGTGAAATCCCTGCTAATCAAATAGCCACCACTGGGACAATGCAGGGTGAAGATGACCCTGGCATCAAATAGGCTATTTATCTTTTTGTCTACAGTATCTCTTCTATTCCATGCTAGTATCTTTCATTGCAACATACTATTTTAGTTGAATACAAACAAACAGGTGACAGGAAACGATAGGCTACCTGTATATTTGCAATTCTCAAAGGAGAGTGGCCGAGTTTGTGGAAGAAATTAAATAGGGGCAGTGAACAGTGAGTCAGTAGCCTACAAGGTATGATTTTCGGACTACAGCAGATTTGGTGTCTGTACCCCATGCAACTCAATGTATTTTATTAAAACATTTTTAATAAGACTAGCCACCCTCAATATCCCTGGGATACTGATGTAGAGGTGTGCGTTAGCTGTTATGTGCCTATGGTGGGATTATTTGCAATCAGGAAATAGCCTATACAGTGAAATTAAATGACATAACATTCACTGTTGTAGTCTCTGCCTTGTCAAGTGGGTTAACATAATCAATTGCCTATTGTATTGTATGTGGTTAAACATTTCCCAATAATGATTTATAGCAGAGAGAGCGAGAGAGAGAGAGAGAGAGAGAGAGAGAGAGAGAGAGAGAGAGAGAGAGAGAGAGAGAGATATCCAAACCACCTTGATTATTTGATTAGAGTTTTATATATTATAATATAAATATAATCATGAACATCCAGGTCATTGATGCTGGCCTAATTGCCTCCCGCCCCTTCCCATTTGAGCTTCCCCTGTCCACTCAGGTGTGATGGCAAAACTATTCCCCTCGCTATATATATATATATATATATATATATATATATATATAAAAAGCTATTTTAGCATAGCATTATGCTTTAGAACCTTATTTTAATTGTGCACACACCATTTCCTCGTTTGCACCTATTATATCTAATCACAATCAATTAAGTAGATTAAATTATTCGTTTGCATAGAGTTGGCGATTCCATTTCTATTGGACAAAAAATTATTTTAAGTTGCATTGTTGCACACATCTTTTCTTTATGGCTATACGTTGGTCTGGTGCAGGTAAAGGAACACTTTCGGCACGGGGAACATTTTCGGTACGCCACCGGTCTGTGCACAGACTTCCAGTGGGGAACCGCTTTGTTACGAACCGTATACAAATTTTACGCGGGTTCAGGGGCCCTGCGATAATAGAGACATCGACCACCAAAGTTCGTTTTGGAAATATATGTGTACTGTCTCTTTAAGATAGCTCGACTAGTCTGCTTCGTATTGATCAATCCACCATTTTCCAACACAGAGCGGCGGCAGTGGTAACACGGCCACGGCAGAGAGAGATACCCCCTCTACCTGGAGAAGCCAGGGTCCGGGGCAGTCATGGCAGCCAATATGTACCGGGTTGGAGGTAAGGGGCAACGTTTTTAACAGCTTTCGTGATCATTGGTGACGCTTTCGCCATGCTTCGTCGCAGGGTTTACAGCGTGGTCTATCCTTCCTATTTTATTTCCTAAAGCTAAAGAGCCCTGTGCTTCACAGAGGATGAGGATGGTGACTGTGTGAGGAGGAGGATGGTGAGGAAGAGTAGTGTTTCGCTACAGAACCTAACGGATTCTCTGCCTTCTTTTGAATGTCGTTATTTGAACTTTCGACTAACCGTGCCAACTACTCCAATGATGAGCTACCCAATATACAACTTAACATGAATGTGTTTTTCTAAATATGTAAGTTATGACGGCGAGCAGCTTTCAAAAGTTTGGCGTGCCAACCAGCTAATGTAGCAGGGCTACCCGGAGCTCTACCGGTGCACAGGGTACTGTAAAGCTGCAGATGGCTAGGTCTGTGCCCAGTAAGAGCTGCTGGTTGTGGAGTAAAGTTACCGGCTGCAGCAGAAGATAGAACGTAACATTGTATTAATAAATGAATATCAAAATGAAACAAGCAAAGCGTTCAGTGTGTTAGTATAACATATGAACACTGGTTGTTGTTGTTATAATAATGGTTGTTGTTATAATGGATAAAAACAACAACAGCAGCAACACAAATGACATTGAATAATATTTTCATCACACACCATGCATTTCTTATTTCATACATGTCAAACTCTCCTTTGAGTTGCATTACATTATGTTATCCTGCATCACATCCCCATTGGTTTCTTGGAAATGTGTTTAATTTCATGTGAGTCATAGTTCTACAATAGCAGAAATTAGATTGGGGGGGGGGGGGACGTATTCTTGTGTGACTAGAAATGAGTACCTGGTA
>JAODUH010000015.1:985197-1035142 GCA_027564835.1 Typhlichthys subterraneus | reverse complement strand
AGCACTGACAGGCTGACCCCCCACCCCTTCAACCTCTGCAGCAATGCTGGCAGCACTCATACGTCTATTTCCCAAAGTTATTAATTGTTGTAAAAAGTTAGTAATTGTTGTCACATGAAAAGATATGCTCACATATTTGCAAATGTGTGAGGGGTGTACTCACTTTTGTGAGATACTGTATATGGCATCATGAAAACAAACTATTGACCCCTCTCTCATCTGCGGCTATTGATGATGTCATATCCCCTCTCCCCCCTTCGCCACCACTTCCCCCCATGCTACTGGGTATATTGTTTAGGCTTTCACCTTGCGGTGAGAGAACGTCCGTTTTAGCATAATGTGAGCTTCCGTTGGCCCCTGCATGTCCATGCTTTTAGCGTTTGTCCTCCCAGCATCACCCTATCAGAAGTCTTCATGGCGAAGTGGTTCTGTGTTCCATCTATGGGACTGTGGGTCACTGTACCCTCTGACAGGATGTGATGTCATTGTGATGTCATTCCCTCCTATTGAGAGTCTGTCTTTTTGGACAGTAGGAGGCAGGCTTCAGTCTTTACACATGGGGGTAATTGTAGACCATCGATTTGAGCTTGAAGTAAGCAAGAATGACGGACCCTGCCTTTTAAAGTGGTTCAGATTTTAAAAAACTGACTATGTTTGCATGTGTTTTTATTCAACATTTTTTCTGAAAGTAGTAAAATCAACAAGTGGGAACATTTAACAATTATAAGTGAACAATACGTCTCTATATCTTAGAATTCAATTTACACATTGTTAAAGGAATACCCCCACGAACGGCATAAAAACAAGTTTTGTTCGTTTTGTCATTCCGCTCTACCCTTCCCCTATATACACTGCTCTCTACCCCTCCTTAGGGATGCTGCATACTATGTGACAGGTACACCACATGGTATTTTATATGAGGTCTCTAATATATGTGACCACGACACCAGGTTAATATTTAGCAAAGCGTGGAAAGGTTTATACTGTAGATGAGTGAGGTTTGGTATATTGTTGTAACTGACTATATTGGCTTCAGTTGCGTCTGGAGCCAGGTTTGGACCCAGGTGGACTGGGGAGAGATGGATTGCTGTTTGGGCTGAGAGCCAGCTTGCCGTCTCAGGAGTAATTGACCTGTCTTTGCCATCGATTGCCATCAGTTTGTTCTGCAGTGTCTACTAAAGCGCTCTCTCTCTCGCTCTCTCTCGCTCTCTCGCTCTCTCTCTCATATCTATGCTTCACTTACTCCATCACTTTATAATCACACACACACGTGTGGTTGGATGGGCATCCTTACAGAATTGGCCAGTGTGAATTCGATGAGTCTCATATCAGATAATGGAAGCAATAAAACCATCTCCTGTACTGTGTGCATCATAGCCCCCGTCAGGTAATGTTGATACAGGCACATTGGTGACTCCCACATTGTAAGTATCTCTCATCAAGCCTGCAGCTACCATATTGAGGACAATAGGGTGCCGGTCGGGACCTTTTGAAACTGGAGCAGCATGTCTGTCATCACTGTTACAGCCATTTTCCCTTCTATGTCATTGTCAGCCATATATACAGGGTGGGTTGTTTGTATTGGTTTGTAACATGAGCGCTATTGAATGGGCTTGCAGCTGCAAAACCTGGTCTTTTGCAAATATTTGGCAGATGCATTTGTCCAAAGTGACGTACAGTGAGTACACTTAAGCAGGGCTGCTTACACGAGGAGGGCGTGATGTATTTGTTGTCATTCCCATCTGAGCTATTGCAAGCTAGGCTATAGCATCCAGGCTATAGCATCCATGTATACGCACATTTGAATTAAAACACAATTTAGCTTTATTGTGAGTTTACAAACTCACACATAATTACGAAAGACAGTTGTATTATTCTGAGAATATTTAGAAAAGTGATTATCCCTCCAGTTCAGTGCCGCTGGGCTTTGGGATTACTCCAGCATCCTCCTCTATGCACTTCTGCCTCACTGCCCAGCCATTCGGACTTGACGCTCTGCCTTAGCCACACTCTCGTCTTCTACACGAGCAGGGGTTATGTCATAATGTGAGGTCAGGGGTGTGTTTGATCTCTGGTTTAATTGTGGCGTCAGAGAGCGCAGCTGTGCTGTGGCCACAGTAAGAGAGGGACCTCAACAACAGAAAACCATCAAGACCTCACAGAATTCAGCCTCGGCTGAACCCGATCGTTTGTTTTCTGTCCTGCTTGCTGCGTACCTGCTGTGAGAGGAATTTCCCACTGGTAGAGGTATTGGCCTCCTTTTAAGCAAAACGTTCCGTTAAAAAGGCTGTTTGCGTCTCTGGCATAAACACACACGAACAACTGTCACGAGAGCACTAATGAATACATGACAAGCTCTCACTATCTCTTCTTCTCCTCTCTTCCCCACAACATGCACACTGTGGACAGAGCTGTGATACTCTCCTGTTTTTCTGCAGTCCGTGTGCCGTGCTTCCAGATTACATGCGCGTTCACACACCCGGTGGTCATCGGGAGGTACAGCGGGCGTGTCTATCACATCTGCCACAGTAATCATTACGCTGCTGCTTTGATGTCAGGTTGCATGGTTCAATGCAGGGCTGTAGTGCAGCAGGCTACGGACGCTGGAGGGGGGGTGGACACAGATCAATGCTTCTGGCTGCTGGTGGTGAACAAGCTGTGTGCGTGTGTGCGCGTGCGTGTGTGCGTGTGTGTGTGTACAACAGCTGCAGCATCAAATAGTCACCCGTGTGTCATTCTGAGAAAATGGATTAGCCATTCCTTTTATAGATAGGAGTGGGTAGGGGTATTAAATAAAAACAGTTTGTCTAATGGCGATAAATATTTCTTAAATCACGCATGCTATAAATGCAGTCATCAAGTCATAAATATAAGTCATAAAGTGTATAACAATAGTATCATATCACTTTGTTTCCTTGTGGGTATATTAGGCCATATCTCGAACCTTCCTGTCAGCCAGCTATAAATGTAGACAGACAGCCATATGTCCAAAAGTCAAAGTCTAAGTCTAGCAATAAACAAAATGGATGTCTACATATGGCTCAAAGGCAGTGTAAAAATACACTCCAGTCTTCTGTGTGTATCTATATGTGGCTTCACCAGGGTTATGTTACGCTCTGTGACAAGCTGCACTGTAAGGCCCATTTCCACGTAATGAGGAAAGATGGACAGAGGGTAGGATAACAGGGTGATGGAACAAAACAGAGCAAAGGTGAACAACATAGCTTGGACAAGCCAGAACACTGACATGTATTTGAGTGATTTTTATGTGAAATTTAAAGGTATAGTCAGCCATTCTGGAGAAAGCTTGTTGATGTTTGAACTTGAGCAAAACAAAAACACCTCTCCCTTCAATGCCATACAGGGTGGAAATGCATTGCGAAGGCTAGGATGGTGTTGTTGTGTGGTGCAGACTGCACCACTTTGTCGTGTTCCTGTTTAAAGAGCATGCACTGTGCAGATTATTTTTTCAGAATGCACAAAGAAAGGGCCAATACAAAAAAAGTGTATTAGTTTACCATTGCTGACTCCGCTTTTTTAAGACCTTTATCTCAAAAATGACTTTCGGTACGCTCGGTGACCAATTGCGTAATAGCACCCTCCAGAAACATGCAAATGTGTGTGCTAGTACTGTCTGAACTGTAACTGCCCACAAATGTGTGTGTGGCAATAGGGGTGTGATGTCTAGTCTGAGCTCTGTTGAGGAGGGGCAGAGGAAAGCAAACGATAGTCGGTACTCCGTTATGGGATGGGGCATGCTCTCTGAGAGTTTCAAAGCAAAACTATTGTTTTCAAACTTAAACTCAAGAACGGTCCCGACTAGTACACACACTGGAATTGCACAGGCGAGATGAAGAGATGGTGTGGGTTTCCAATGGGCGTATGTGGTTTAGTGAGGTCATTGGGTCCAGCCCGGTGCCACAGTTCCTCACACGGAGCCTTTGTTCTGTCTTTTGGAGAAATGTGCGAATCCCCATTGGCTTCCCTTGCTCCACAGCTGGTCTTTTCAGGGCAAAAAGGAGCAAAAATATGAAACGCAACAATCTGCTTTTGTTCATCAAAGAAGCATTTATAGTCCTAAACTCTTTGAGCTTGCATTTTACAGAGCTGAACCATTGTATATGTTTGTGTTGGTATTTGTTTCCTTTGGGGCATTGTATACTATTGTATACTATTATACAGTACAGTATACACACTCATACGTGTGGATGTTGGATTTCCTGACTCCTCTATATTGAGCTGCCTCATAGTATCAGACATGGTGTTTAATGGCGTAGCTTAAGGATCCATCCCAGCAAGGGCCTCATGACACCTGATAGTAAAGCCTGCGTGCGTCAAGCTGGGGGAAGGGGCGGAAAAACAACACGTGATGTGGTGAGATGATGAAATTATACCTTCCATACGCTGCTCAAGCTACTTATGTTCCACACACAGAGCTCATGAGCAACTCCGGGACCACCCATTTCACCGTTCTGTTCTTATCAGTGTTTTCCCTGCTATCCTTCGATATTTATTTTTAATACTTAGCCAAGCATTGACATTGGTTTAACCAATCATAACGAATAATTGACGTCACATGACAATAGCGAAACAACATTGTTTACATGATTCTGACAATAATATTGTTTATCGCATTTATTTCTTGGACAATATGTCGCCCAACAAAAGTAGATATTGTGATAAGCTAACAGATCTAGCCCTGTCACTTCCCCCCCAGGTCTGCATCTCATTGGTGGAAAGAGACGGCGGGCGGGCGAGAGACAACAGGGCCGCGCGAGCCAATGGCGACACCGGAATCCCCTGTGCCGCTGACGCCCCTGTCGCGCTGGTACCTGTACGCCATCCACGGCTACTTCTGCGAGGTGATGTTCACCGCCGCCTGGGAGTTCGCTGTCAACTGCAACTGGAAGTTCCCGGGCGTGACCAGCGTGTGGGCGCTCTTCATCTACGGCACGTGCATCATGATTGTGGAGCGCATGTACCTGGGCCTGCGCGGCCGCTGCCCCGTCCTGCTGCGCTGCGTCATCTACACGCTGTGGACGTACCTGTGGGAGCTGACCACGGGGCTCCTGCTGACGCAGTTCGGCGCCTGCCCCTGGGACTACTCCCAGTTCCGCTACAACTTCATGGGGCTGATCACGGCCGAGTACGCCCTGCCGTGGTTCTGCGCCTCCTTCATCGTGGAGCGCCTGGTCATCCGCAAGACGCTCCAGCTGCGCTTCCACGGCGGGCCCGAGGACTGCGCCTCCGTCGCCGGGGGAGGGGGAGGGGCTAGTGGCGGAGGGAGGAGACGGATAGAGCCGGGCGACGAGTGCACTAGCGCCAATGGCTACCTGAAGCTTGAATGAATGAATGGATGGATGGATGGATGGATGGATGGATGGAATCCCAAACAACCCCTCTCCCATGCCCCCCCCTCCCAAATCCTACCTCTTCTGCCTTTCACAGCCTCTCCTCAGTGCAGGAGGTGTGTGGGGGTTATACTGGTACACAAAAGACCACCACACTGGGCTGTGTGTGTGCAGGAGGTGGCTGGAGCGCTCCCAGCACCATGACTGGAGCAAGGAGAGCCCTGGTCTCTCACTACGCCCCGTCCAGCCTGCTCCATGCCACCCACACCTCATCACCACGACCGCCTGCTTCTTCCCCGGGGAGGCCCGGGTGGCACAACATCAGGAGGCCTGTGACCTCCCCAGTATTACTCTATTACAGCTCCTCCAGTTCTCCTGCAAGCGATTTGGGGAGTACTGCTGCAATGTTATGTCTAAACTGCAATGCAAAGATATGTAGATGGACTGCAAATGGAGGAGGTTTGGTCCAGTTGAAAAGAGAATGGCAACTATTCAATCTCAAATATAATAAAATGTAGATTGAGAATACTTTATTTTGAAGGTGTATATTATACAGTATTGCTATTTATCACAATTCAAAGTACTGTAGTTACGTAGCTTCAAATGCTCTCGCGGCAGCCCGCCACATTGCAATGCACCATGTGTCGTGTATTTAACGTCATGAAGAATGTTTTCTACTGTTTGCATATGCCCCGTAATGCCTGCAAATTGCATGCGAAAATCTGTCTTCCAAAATAATTCATATATTGTGTTTTGTTTAGCTCTATTTGGCAGTCCTGTGTAACCTGCGCTTGCTTCCGGTTGTATTTTTGGTTTTCCACACCTCCTACAGCAATAGGGGATATGTCATTGTCTACTACGGTAATGGTAATGAGTCATGGCTGTCGTGGTAAAGCACCAGGCAGAACCTGACCTCCTTTGCAGGTTTCCAGAGTGCCTGAACTCATGCATTTGTAATCTTCATAATGCATTTGTAAAAATGCGTACCTCAAATTCTAGATTGAGATTTCAATGGGCATGGGCCCAGTGATTTCTAACCATTCCATTCATTTGTGTAATAATCCTGATTATTCTAATAATTGTGTTTAGGTCGGAGACAACTCTTATCATTCCGGTTATGTTTGAAAAGCCCTTTACTTTTTCCAATCTATCCACTAGTATGTGAATTTGCTCAATCCTTGGAATGCGTGGCACTGTTTTTAGACATCAGATGTCGGGTGATAGAGGATTTAAAAAATGCACTGTAACCTGATATAGGTTGTGTAAACTGTTGTTTTCTGGTACATACATTGGAGTGGAAATGGACTCAAAGCTGCGCTATGCAACTTTTCAGGCTGAGTCAGAGATGCTGTTGTCACCCCTCTGATTCTCTAGAATAGCAAAGCCCGACGTTCACTGTTTTTGAACAGTCCGGGTTTATTTCATGTTTTGGTCCCTTTAATTCCCTTTGAATGGTTTACCACCATTATTGTTGCTTCCTCTGTTTTACCAAATGTTAAGAACCCAAAATGTAAAATAATCCCACTTTCAGACAGAAGGGGGATTTTGGTACAGTATGTACTGGGTCAGACTGGATGAAAATGTATAGTGTGTGTATATAAATAGTTTTTAACATGGAACACTTTGTTTTAATATCAGCATATTCCAAAATCAGGACATTTCAGATTGTTACTTATGTTGTCAATCAAAGCAATGTATTCTAAATTGACTTGAAATATGCACTTAATTTGTTGTCTTACATGACAGACAACCCTCATCAGGTACTTGCAAGCAGGTGACAATAATTGTATGCTATAGCTATCTCACCCTCTTGTTGTTCTGTGTGCATGTGCCTGTCATTTGTGTGTAGTGAGATTAAAATGAATAGAATAACCACCCCCATGGATGGATGAGCTGTCTGTGTTGTTCTCCACGTCAGTGCTATTTGTTTTAACAATGAACCAGCACATTTTATCTAAAACTAAATGCAGTACATTGGTCATCTGCTTTTCATTATGTGGAAAACATGTACGTTATTGGCATCTTCACAAGCAGCGGTATTGCTTTACATGATTGGTCTATGGGGAACGGTAGAAACATTAGCGTTGGGCTACCTTAAATTGTGCTCAATACTGCACCCAAGCTTCTCCCTGCTTATTTCCATGGGTTACATACTGTAACTTGAATCAGTTTGTCTTAAAAACGAACTGATGCCTCCTAGTGGTGGGTTCAATAATGCAACAAAAAATATAATTGCTGTCCATTTAACCTATTCATACCAATTTAGCATGAAAAAATGCACAAGTGCACAAATGTACACCAAAAATAACATCAAGCAGCAGCAGCAGAGTTGAACAATTAAAATTACAAAAGATATTTTGCTCAGAAAATAAATATTCACAAATCATGAATTAGGCTTACACATTTTTTGTAGTGTTATGGTAAATATAGTAACCTATATCATTATACATTTGTGTACTGCTGCATTGATTGGACAATTAACAAGACTGCAAAATCAAGAGTTTGTTGAAATATGAGAGGAATGGTGCATAGGTGTTAGAAATAGTCTGTTGAGTTTGCGTGCACATGTACTTTTTTGGTGCAAATTAATTTTATTTGCATTTTTAACTTGAGATTGCATGATGTCTAAAAGTTTGAGTCCTCTTTCCTTGGATTGATTTTAGATGCAGAAGTCCTATGCTTAGGCTACTTTGTAGGCTATAACAATGTACTAATTTATAGTGAGGGCACTGTACTGTATATCACTCACTTTGTTTATGTTCCCTGTAAAATGTGTTACATTTTTGGGATTAAATGTGTTTATTTGATCATATCATACAATGTTGTGTTTTGTTCGCTACCATTGTTTCAACTTTATTTTTATTTTGGAAAAAAAAATTAAGCAAAGTTTCAACCCTTTAACGGTAAATTATGCGGACGTAGATATTGGTGGTAGTAGCAAATATTTCAGTTCGTGGGAGAATTTGAAAGCAATACAGAATGTTTGAGACCCTTATTGAATTATATTCTGTTATATTTAAAATCGTCACCTCCTCCAGATTTGGTATTTTGCTTTAGAGACTTTGTATTTTGCTTTAGAGACATTTCCACCAGAAATTAGTGCATAAAAGGCACAACTTGTTGCATATAAATTCACCAGAATGCAGGAAATAGAAGTGTTGCTAAAAATGTCCTGGGGGTAAACTCCCAGACCCCCTACTTAACATGTCGGCATCTACAATGTTTAAACAGCACTTGTTGTTAATTATTGATTGATACAGTGACATTTGTGATTTGGATGTCTTTGTAAGCCTACAGATCACATTCACATTAGCGGCTGAGCACCCTAAAGGTCCTATAATCACCCCTATCTCACAGTATAGCTTGTGAGTTTTTCTTGTGAATATATCGTAGCCTATACGGCAGCCTATATTGCACATGCCTAATTTAGGCTACTGATTGTAGGACACTTTAAATAAATGTGTCTGCTAAATTATGTATCCTAAATGTATATATCAAAGACAAACAAATATTTGTTTTGTCTTTGTATAGTAGACCTAAATATCATATTAAATGAAAGTAGCCTACTAAAACGCCTATAGTACTTAGACAACTCATTAGGCTACTGATTCTGCTTGTCAAATGTTTACAAAGGTTTGATACAATGGACATTATTTTCTTTATATGCACCATTTTGGACCAAAAAAGATTGTAAATGCAATGAACATAGCCCTACACTATTCAAGAATCCAGCCTAACTCCTAGCTCCTTGGTGGACTGTCTTTGTGCATGCCGTAAAATAATGTAGGCCTAATCTCTAGTTTATTTGCTGTAGTGACACTACCTGGCCACACGGTGTCGCTCGTTCATTAGAAAATGAAATCCTCAAATTCTATTGGGAGACGAGAAGTAGTCGGAAAGAAAAAGAAAAAGAAAAAGAAAAAACAATAATCCTGAGATATCTAAATGTTGGCAAAAGAAAACAACGTGGGTGGGACAGTTCAAACATGGTGAGGAGTTATGAAACGGCATGCTTTATAGCCCAAGGCAATATGGACGAGTTCCTACGTGTTTGTGTTTGTTTTATTATGCATTAATTGTCGGCGCTTAGACGTCGGATTGATATAAAAAGAAAAACCGCTTATGCATGTGTCAGCATAATGATCAACATCAAACTACTTTATGTCTATAATTCTACGATGACATATTTCCATTCGTATTTTCATTGCGGCCCTTGAGGGAAATGTAATTTCCCTTCCTTAGCAGTTGTCAGCCAGTCAGAGAACCACACCTGAGCTCAAACTGAGCTTGTGGGACCGATCCGTAAATGGCCTCGCTCATGCCTTAGGCCCCTTAAAGGGATTTAGGTGGAAACATTTCTTTATGTCTGTCACTTAAACAGCTGACACTATGAACCTGCACTTGCACTGCTTTGCCTCTCTTACAATGGAACTATATAAATCCTCCAATCAGTGGCCTGCACTCCAAATATGGAGATTGTCACAACCTGCAACCTGTACAGTGCAGAAGAAAGATATCGCCCTCGGGCTTAGGCAATTTTAGGCATAGAGCTATAACTGGGCCCTGTGTGTAGTAGGACTATGCATAACCGACATGCCTGCTCTTTGTGTGCGCGTGGGTTTCACGATGCTTTTCTGTGACTTCATTGTTCTGTGGCGGGTTTCCAGTTAGCTTTAGAGGAAGTTTTGTTTTGAGCTCCAGAGAATAATATGCAACTCATTCTATAGTCACACTGTGTAGCAGTGGACAGTGAAATGTATAGCCTGTGTGTATGTACTGTAAGTATGCATATATACATATATACCATTCTTTATACATACATATTGCATGTTAGCGTGTTATAATCCCATGGATATTATAATAGTTTTTATAGCATGTTTTCAAAATGTGTTTGACAGATGAATGTCTGGTTGGAAATGGAGAGTGGTGGTGCGAGTGACAGCGTCATGGTGCATTTGTTGAGCGTCACTAAGGGCTGTGGGGGGGTGGGTGGGTGGTCAGTGTGTAGAGTTGACGGAGTGAATAGCTTTGTCAGACGGAGGGCAGGACCTTAACATTTGCATTTCCACTGAATCGTGGAGCGCGAAGAAAGAGCGCTCCATTGAAGGATAACGTGTTTGACGTTTGAATAAGGGAATGCACGGGCATTCTTGCTGAAAGACATTCACTGCCCCAGTAGTCCAGGGGAGAGCCTGTGTCTTTCGCCTGGACACTTGTGGAAAATGTGGGCCTTTTAACTCACTCTTTCCCAACATGGGCTGCTTGGCAGTCAGGCTGGCCTGCAGTCAGGGTTGGCCTAACCTTATAACCCCCAACCTATCCACCTCAAGGTGCTGTGACTGTCTCTGTATGGTGACCACATCACAAATATCATAACAAAAGCATGTAAACAGTATTAGACAATGGAATATATAGGAAGGATGAACTTAAAGTAGGTTCCGTCATATTTTTATTTAGCTACAGAATAGCTTTTTAGCATTTAACAATGTCAGTTTCTGTTTTTCTAAAAAATAATTTTGACTCAGATGAGTCAAATGTTCTAATCACTTTGCTCTGGCAGGGTCAGAGATGAGGCCTCCATTGTGTCCAAGCTACGTGTGGAGACAAGCAAGCACGTTCTACACGTATATTCAGGTTGGTGAAATAGCAACACAGACTTCACAGCCAGTTGAAGATTCTGAATGAGCTGTACGTTTGTGTTGTAATCAATCCACATCATGGTTGCGGTTATTGAGAATAACCGTACCCAACCCCATGTAAATCCAAAACAAGACAGGCTGTAGGCTACATGTTTGCTGTTGACAGTTTCATGCCGTGGCCAGCTGTAGCTCCCAGCCCTCCAGCACGCTACCGTTATGTAAACCGCCATGGCTTATCTCACACCAGGCTTTGCATAACGAGAAGGAGCAAAGCTTTCCCATACTGCTTTGCATGAGTTGTGTTTCAGGGTAAACTAAATATAACTGAACTTGTGCTGATAATTACATTTGATTGACTGATATACTGTATAGGTTTGTCAAAGGTCACTACTTGTGCCCGGGAATAGCCATCGGAGTGGAAGTCCCACTTCATTTTTGAGTGCGTGCCCCCCTCCCACACCTGAGAGACGACTGGCTGGTACTCATCTGTACTCCTCCCCCACAACAGGTTTTTGTGGGCTTTCACTTCAAACATAAACAGTGAACTTGGGTGTATGTGGTGATTCTGTGCAGTAGTAGTTAGTAGTACCGTCTAAGATCTGCAGATTAAAGCCCAGTGGTGCATTAGTCACTGTTGCGCTATTTTCTGGAACACATTGTGGTCTAAGTGAAACCCAATTTGCGCAATATATCCAAATGTGAAACAGACAGTGATGAAGAGCGCTTTCATAACTGTGAAGCGTTCAGGCAGAACTGAACGAGGCCCGAGGTCAGCGGAGAACCTGCCAAGACGAAATGTTCCACGGACTTAACAGCTCCTTGTCGGGCGAGCCTCGGCCCGCATTCAAAGCCCGGCTAACACTGTTTGCACTGTAAATAATCAATTTAGTAAGGAAAGCCATTCACGGTACCATAAAGTAGTCTGTTTGTCCTTTTCTCTCCACGCAACGCCCTCCAATTCTTCTTTGCTAGGTTCTTCCTCTCTGCGTCTCTTGCGTTGGACTAGTCCAGGGCTATTAACAGCAGCTCTGCTCTCCGGGTACTCAGCAGGGCATGAATTACGATAATGGCTCCTGGCAGGAGAGAAAATAAGAGCAGATATTAAAACAAATGGCTGCTGAATCTCCTGTCATCTGAGGGTTCGAGGGGGGAGGCAGGAAGCTCGATGTGGGACGGATGCTGGGTCCGTTCAACACACATCTTTACCATCCAGGGGGAGTTGGTGTTACCACTGACATTTCATTGTGTTTATGGGTGTATGTACCTGTTAGATCGTGTGTCCAGTCCAGGTTCCTTTTCCATTTGTCGTTTGTCAACTGCAGGCTTTGGGCAGCGATCAAAGCGTCTGACTACATCTGCCCTGCCAGCTTCCCTGGACTCCCATAGGCCAGCGTTGTCTTAACATGGTCCACCGGGGCTCCAACAGACGCCACACTCTACTGTAGCCCTGCCCTCTCTTTGAAGTGGGAATTGTTGCACTTAGCACATCCTAACGTCATCGTAGCGTGGGCTCTTGCAGAACCGCAGCTTATTCCTGCTATATTTCTCTCTAGTCAACACAGATTTACAGATGAAACACACTGGCCTTACAGGCAGTTGTAACACTGACGTATGCTTGCCTGACACTACTTTATAGGTCAGCATGTAGCTGACACAGGTAGGTAGCAGATGAATACTGTAGGTAGGTAAGCAGACACTTAATTGTTCATCAGAAGACACCAGCAATCACTGAATAATAAACAATGAACAATGATCTGAATTTTAACAGTAAACCTCTGTATTGAATATACATTAGGAATAGTAGACAATCATTTCAAGATCAGGATAACGAAACATTGCAGTGCACAGCTTGTGAGCACAGCAGAGATATGAACATACAAGCCCAGGTAAACCACTACCGTCATACAAAGTAGGCATGCAAGGTATTGCCCAACAGCGCTCAACGGCAGCCATGTATGTGCTATGCTTATGCTAGCTATAGCTAGACACAATAAATGTCATACATCGAGCACAGATCTGAATCTGACTGATACATCCTCTAACTGCTGGAGCGTCTTGTTTAAGGTGGGGCTTAAAGTCATGTTTTCCACCTGCGGCGGACTCGTCCTGGTGTGTTCGTGTTTTCCGTGCTCAGCCTCCAAGCCGCGGGCACTGCAACGCCGCTGGCTGGCTCACACAGGCCTCTTGAGTAACTTCAGGATGCAGGTTAACTCCTCAGACCGGTTGTGGTTTGTGGGTGTGTGTGTGTGTGTGTATGTGTGTGAGAGAGAGGCTGCCCTGTGTTTGGGGCTCTGTTGGAAGGCTGTTTATACTAGGCCTGAGAAACCCTTATGGGTGGCTTTACCGGAGCAGCTGATGGGTCATATGAAAGGCTAGACTCTAAGTCAGCTCTGCTAAGTCACCAACACACTGCATGGAGAACCTCAGCCTTGTTTCCCTACATCTCTGAGCTTATATCAACTGATTCTCAACAGCAGACTGGTTTCAGCCATGACCGTTACCTAGGTGGGAGAGTGTAGCACCGCTTATAGCCCAGTTGAGTGGTCCCATTAATTTTAGCTTGGGGGTTGGTGGGAACTCTCTATAGTGTCTAATGTGTTGTGAGCCCAGACGTGGTCTAGGGTGTTATATGAACTGCCAGGGAAGGGGGCTCGTGGCAGCATGCATGGGAGTTCACACCACTGGAGGCTACAGTGAGGCTGCTGTTGACACAGGTGTGCAGGAGCATGACGTGTGATTATGAAATATGCAGGACAACGTACATATAGCCTCTATTTTTTTCTATCCAGTCGGTGGCTTCAAAAAGCCCCCCCTGTGAGAGTCAAGAAAAACAGCCAGATTTTATGGCTGGCTTGCTCCTGTGGTGTGTTGGGTAGCCATAGTAACTACAACCTCCTTCCACCCCCCAAGTGGTCTGGTCAGCTTTGCAGAGCACCGACCGACGTGTGGACTGACAGCTGACATCTACAAAGACAAACATGAAGCTGTGGAGAAGCTCTGGGTTGTCAGTGGCACCACAGGCGCACCACGTGTGTGAGCGAGGAGATGTCACTCCAAATGTTCTCCTGTCCTACGTAGGGGTCTTCAGGGGGTCTTTGTTTGAGGTGCGTCCTTGGTGATGGTCAGACTATAGTCATGGCAGCCCTGTTTATTTGGGAATACAGTGACCAGGGAGCCAAGACGCAAGGATGGGCCTGTTCCCCAGGCAATGAAAAGGCTGAAGAAAGGAGTGAAAGAGCTTAATTTAGCAGCAGGGCGGGTGGGGGGGAAACAGCATCTGCTGCATTTGCTTTGAGAGTTGATGTTGGCGGCAAGCTCAATGCGGTTTGTGTTGTCCGGCTGTGGCATTCAGCTTGTCTGTTGGATCTTCTCCTTCCCAACTCCTGTTTTGCTCCTCCACCCCACCCCCCCACCCGCCCCGCCTACCTCCATACACACACACTGCCCGCCCTTGAATTTTAAGACGCAGTTAAGTTATTTTACATCATGTCCACCGCCATCCGCCGTATACCTACAAATCCCCCTTGTCACTAGAAAAACAGTGCTATGCTCTGGCTATAGAATAGTTCCACTGTGAGCGTGCATGTGCGCTTAGTGCGTGTGTGTGTGTGCGTGCTTGAACATGAGATGTGAGATGAGTGATTGCTCACAGGTGAACGGGGCACACGTTTCCTGATTGGACCATTGAGCGCATGACAGGTGTAATTATGACAGACGACTCGGCCATTGCCCCAAAGTCTTCACACACCATAGAAGAGGAGGTGGAGGAGTAGGAAGCCCACAGGAAAATGGCCGATTCATGCTCTTCATGAAAACTTGAATGGAGCCCAAGCATGTTGTGGCCTGTCAAATGAGCATGCAGTGTATTTTTATTTCTGTCTCTGCCAGTTTTTCATGGAGAAACAATCCTAATAGTCTTTAATCCTCATCCGTCATCTTAGAAGGCCCTTCCCTCTGTCTGTTCACTGATTGGCTGGCTAGTCTGTGACCAGTAAGATTGCTTGATTCATTGGCATTGTGATGTAACGCTGGTTAATCCACCCGAGGGCTCGGCTTTTGTCTTTTCTGAGCTGGTTTTGACCTCCATTCTTACCTGAGTGATTGATGCGGCCTGCAAACACACAAACACACAAACACACGCCCATTTCACCTTTCATTAGAACACTGCACTAGAAGTTCTTACTCCTTGACGCTAGCTGTGGATGTTCTGACTTGTCGACAGGCAGGCAAGCATACACTGATAAGCAACGCACACACACGCATGCACGCGCACGTGCATGCACAGACACGCACACACACATACACACAGACCAAGGTGGAAAAATAGGTTGTGTAAACTAGAATGTCCTGTTTTGGGGCTTGAGAACAGGGCATGGAGTTATGTGAGCTGCTGTGTAAGATCTGAGTCAGTAAGCAGGTCTGTCTCATTGTCATCGCTGACCTCATTCTTCATAAAATCTCCACTTAGGTAAATGTGTCAATGGATGTAGGGCAGACAGGTGGGCCTGTTACTCAGAGCCATGTAGAAGAGAGTTGCGCCAACAGATGTTTGGTCACATTGGTTCATGGAGACTCAAAACAGTTCCATGAAGTGCTTGGTGGGCAATTTTTATTTATAAATACAGATGCATATCTGCAATTTTTGGTAATTAGTAGTAAATGCATCAATTTACATTTACAATATATTTTATATGGTACGTTTCGTATTTGCGGCTAACGTCCGTGAATTGTTTTGAGGTTCCACGATAGCCATTGCTGTGAAACAACGGTCCACTGGAGTGAACAGAGTTGACTTTCTTCTACATGGCTCTGCTGTTTCTGTATTAATCCTCTTCATCGTGCATTTACTGCATCACACACTTACTTGCCCTATATTTCTAACCACTAATATACAGTATCTGTATATTCAAAGGGTTTGCTGTTTCACTGGAGCCTGGCTAGACTACTATTAATATTACACAAATTGCAGTGTTATATGTCAAAGGTAATTTGGTTAAAACAATCTTTATTTTGCAGCTTGTTTCACCAAGCTTCACCTCTGATTTATTCCTCTTTCCATTTCAATATGGGAACTCAAGAAGGTTTCAAGCAGACTATAAAATGGTATGTTATGTTACAAAGTAGCTTTCTATATAGAAATGTATTAAAATATTATAATGTTAATGTAGACTTAATGTGGGCACGAAAGATGCGACCTCCGAAGCGAAATGTTGAGGGACCCCCACACCAAGGCCAAGCTGGTGTGGGGGTCCCTCACAGTCCCAGATTCCCCTCAGCAGCACTGTCGAGTGGCACCGTGTGACCTTGACATGGATGCAGGGTGTTAGTGAGGTGCCTGTGGTCTCACTGAGCCAGGGTGCCAGGCTGAGCCAAGCTGAGCCAGGCTAAAGCAGCCAGGGCCATGGGTCACTTTCCAGTGGCCTGCCTGCCGCCTTTGAAGTGAGCTCCCGACAGTTGGCTCCTCCGCGGACTTTGGCCGCTCCCACGTTACGCTGGCAGACCACCCATGCCTGAAAAAATGTCCCGACAGGGTTAGGGTTTCTCAAGAATGTGTCCCGACCCCCTTCTCTGCATGCCCATCTGGACCATTCCTAACCTGCGACACCATGTAACCATAGTTTGGTGTGTTCGATCAGCTAATTGTATGTGTGTGTGTGTGTGTGTGTGTGTGTGTGTGTGTGTGTGTGGCCTTGCCACATATGGGGACTCACATAGTTGTTTCAAACTCATCTAATTTCACAAGCTCAAATTTAATGGAATGCCATTTTTCTATCTACCCTGCTGTTCCTGCTGGCTGTTGTGGTACTATGGTGACAGCTACAGCAGGCTAAGTGAGCTGTGTAGTGTGGAAACAGAATGAATGCCCTCCAACAGGCTCATAAATACATTAGTGTTGAAATCATGATAAGATCCAAATTTAATTGTTTTACTTTTTTTTCCCCCATTCATAACCACAGACAAAACGTGCACGTGCGCACACACACAGACCAAATGCTCACCATGTGAGTGCACGCACACACGCACTCACACGTGCACACTCGCATACACATCAGCATGCAAGTACAAGACTGGGTAAATATGGGTCAGTGGCAGATCGATATCAATGGGTTAAGTGTGTTTTACCCTGCTTTTTCCCAGTACTCAGTTTGGAGGACTTTAATCATAGTTCTCTGTCACTTGATGGGACAAAGGTCTCTGGCATGAAGGCTGTTTGGGGGAAAGAAAAAGAAAAAACGTCTGCCGTTAAACGGTTTCAATACGGGAAGTGTTAGATAGTAGCCTGTTTATTGGAGTTTATCAGAGCAGATGTGTGGTAGTAGCTGTTAAAGTAAGGCCGATAAAATGTGTCTGTGTTTGAGCAGATAATACCAAAGAGGGACCCGTTGTCTGACACACCCTGGCTGCATGAGATGTTGCCCACTGGTCGTTAATTTCTGGTTATGAAATATAAATCTACAGGTTAAACGTTTTTATTTAGCAAAAAAAAAAAATATATATATATTATTTATCAAATAATTACCACACTGCAATGCATCTCTCATTCCGTGTGTAAAAGTCAACTATACAAAGTGTGTGTAAGCCCTGCCTGTAAATTGCCTGTGTTGCGCAAGTTTTGGATGAAACATGTATTTGGGCTGACTCCAATACCACTAATGTCGTTATGGGACATGCACTTCTAATCATTTCAGCATGCACTGTGCACACAATCCACTGCCATGCTTTGCATGCAGTCCCCTGTTCTTTTATTTAACCAGAACATCAGTAATAGGTTCTCTCGCATTACTGTGTCGGACAGATAATACATTGTTTATTTTACATAAGCGGTGGGGGTTTACAAGTTACCGCAAGTTATCTTGTCTTTGTGGGGGTCATAGGTCAAAAACCTTGAAATCGCTAATCTAGATAACCTCCCGCCACACACATCTCTGTCTCTGTGTGTCAGTGTAGACTCAGATAAATAAAAAGGCAGTACATTTACTAAAAGTTAGATCAGGCTTTCCTTACTTGCCTAACGCACGTGATTTATTGGTTTGTGTTTCTCTCGCACACTGCCAACCACACCAATTGCACATCTGGTAACCTGTGAGATAATTGGTTGCCGTTATGAGTCACAATTATATTTGTTACTTAAAGTGTGTGTGTGTGTGTGTGTGTGTGTGTGTGTGTGTGTGTGTGAGCGCATGTGAGCCTGACTCAGAGCAGATTAGCCATGTATGTCTGAAAATGAGAAAAGTATTCTGTGTGTCAGTCACTATTGTCTTGTGGCTGCTTTTTGAGTCATTGTGTAGTGTCTGCTCTGTGTTTCCTGGTAGTATATCAGATAGGTTTACTTCTTTGTCAGAATAACAGACACACACACATTTATTTTAGTTTCAATATTGGGGTACAGTACATATTACACCATGTTTTTCTCGAATTCAAAAGCCGTAGTCATCCAGCTATTGCATCAACACAACCCAGCCAACTAACACCGTACTGGGGAGAGTAACAAGTAATAATGTTATTCTGTTTTTTCGGTGATTCATGATTACGTACGTATCCATGTAGACCTACATGTTTTTACACTCGCACACAATTCCAACCATAGTCGTAAGACTCAGACGCACACACCCAGGGCACAATGGCGGGCCCTAGGGTAGAGAAACTGAGTGAGCAGTGTGTCATTGTCCTGCTGCCGTTCTCATTATATCCACAATCAGGTCAAACCATGTGTGACGTCCCCGCGAAATCTGCCCTGTCCCTGGAGGTGTGTGTGTGTGGGGGGGTATATCTGCCTCTCTCTGTGTGAAATAGTGCACTCCTGTGCGGAATATGACATTTTTGGATTTAATTGCAGGAGAAGTGGTGGATTATTCCACTTTGATGTTGTCTGTGACTCTGCAGCGTTTACGTGTGCGCGTGTAAACAATGTTTATACAGTGATACAGTGCGAATCGGCGCCGACCACCAGAGGGCAGTAGAATAGTTCCCAGAGGACCTGCGCTGTCTAAATGCAGGTCACTCGCTCTGTGTGAATGTCACCCTCCTTATAATATCACTCACTTCTTATCAGTCTGTCTGATTCATTCCATTTTTCCCTCTTGTATTCTCTCACTCCCCCGGAACACACACGCACACGCACACGCACACGCACGCGCACATGCACGCGCACACGCACACACACACACACATAGTATCATCTCTACAGTATCTTGGCCCTGACGTTTTACCACACTAACTGTACACATTGTTAGTATAGGCATATTGTTAACCACAGCTGTGACAGCTTACTATGAACCTTCCACAGTACGAATGGAAGACTGGTTGTGCTCATTGGCAGGCTGTTTACAGTCCGTGCATGAAGTGGGAAAGCTGTCTACTTGCGTGGGAGTGATTCTGTCAACTGAGAGTGAGAATAGGGCTTTGTTGTGTGAGTGTAAGGTATGTCCAGCAGGTCACGCACAGGTGGACAGAGGGCTTCACATTGTGTTGACTTGGAGATACAAGGTGACATGCTGAGGTCAGAGCGAAACAGTGTGTGTGTGTGTGCGTGTGTGTGTGTGTGTGTGTGTGCGTGTGCACTGTGGTTAGGGAAACTTAAATGTCGGGGAAGAATCTGTCTCTGTTCGGCTGTGGTCATTTATGGGGAGATGGGTGGGAGTGTTTGTGGCTGCACGTGCATGTGTGTATGTGTGTGTGTGTGTGTGTGAGTATGAATGAGTTCCCATGGCTGTGTGTGTGAGTTGATGAGTTGTAAGTAGAGTGTGTATGTGCTGTGAAAGACAAGCAAGTATCTATGTGATTTGTGTGAGTTTGTGTGTGTGTGTGTGTGTGTTTGTGTGTGTGTGTGTGTGTGTGTGTGTTAGTTGTGAGTGGAGTGTGTATGTTGTGACAGACAGAGCGAGTGTGTGTGTGTGTTGTGACAGAGCTTGTGCGTGTGTGTGTGTGTGTGTGTCACTCACAGCAGGCTGAACCTGACAGAGCAGATAGAGAGAGAACGTTCTTCTAACCAGAGGATGGAGAGGAGGGCTTCAACCATTCCTTGTTGGCTATGTTAAAAAGTGCAGTGCAGCAGAAATGCTTTCCAAGGTGGGGGTATGTGTGTGTGCGTGCGTGTGTGTGTGTGTGTGTGTGTGTCGGGGGCGGGGGAGGGGGGTTCATGGGTTCCACGACTATCAGGTTCTTTGGCTGGGCTGCGGCTTTGGCTCCGTAGCAGCATAATGGCAGGAAAAGAGACAGGGTGTATGGATGATTAGTACCGAAGGGGCCAAACCAGAGAAAAGTGTGTTTCAACCAACCTTTTATTGTTTATAGATAGAAGCCCTCGCCAACCCATTAAAGGCAGGCAGAGGGGAGAAAAATCACAGCCCTGCACCGTTTAGAAATAACCAACCAAAGTGTGATTTAGTTTAGAAAAAGCTGTGTGTGTGTGTGTACTGGTCCGTTCTGCGTTCACACGCGCACTGTGTCCATGCTCTGCTCGCACAGCGGCTGCATGGGAGCCCACAGCTCTTCTGACTGCTAATGAAGTTGGAACGGCGTCCGTGAACGTCGGAGCTGAATGGGCCTCTTTCTCCTGCTCCGCTGCGCCTCCTCAGCTGTCAGTTCGCTGAGCCACAGCTCTGTGATTATGTCACTATCTCGCTCAGAAGGTCTGCATTCATGCGGGGCCCACCACAGACCTACGTACTATCCAGTCAAAGAGAGTCGATGGTTATTAACTGTAATTGATTAGATTCACGTTCTACAGTGTGATGTGGGTTTTAACCCCGCATATGCCCAGAAGCAAAAGTCTTCTGTGAATTCTTCCTTTATTGGTTCCATTCTAAGTAAAGTGTTTAGTGTAGGGAGGTGTACTGTAATGTAAAACGCCACGAGGACCTGGATTTGTATATTCATCACTAGAAGATACATTCTAAACATTCATCATCCAAACCCACCTAAAACCCTCTGAGCGTTACCCGCTCTGTGTGTGTGTGTGTGTGTGTGTTTGTTTTTGTGCCTGTGTGTTTGTGTGTGTTTTCTGCCCCTCGCTGGGGTAATCCATTGAGTCTTGGTTGCCAGGAGCAACAGGCTTTTGGGTGGAGGAGGGGTCTGGTGTCCACCCCTTTCCCCCTCCATTCCCCCTCGACCGGCCTTCCTAACCATCCCTTACATGGGCTTTGCCGTTGGCTGAACGATGGGATTCTTTCACAGAGGCTGCCGGTTGCCAAGAGCCAGGAGGGCCTCAGTGGAGCTGGCCCAGTGCATGTGGGCTCCAGCCAGTCAGGAGGGGGCTTTTCATTCTCCTCGCCCCTCGTTTCGTCTCACCGTCTTTGTTCCCTTTCTCTCTGCCTCTCTTTGGCTCTTTTCTTCCCCCGCTCACAAGTGACGAGATAACATTGATTTGTGTCAGTCCTCCTGGACGAGGCCTAAGACAAGGACCAATCAGAGATGGGACGGTGTCCTATTGACTTGTTAACTTTCCCTTTTCTGGGCACCTCTTTGTGTGCGTGTGTGTGTGTATTCCTCAGTGTGACCGCCTCGTCTTTGGCCTGCCCGGCGACAGACAAAACGCTCTGGCGAATAGCGGGGCTGGCCTGGTGTAAACAGGATCTGCAGCAGATGTTGTCCTGGCCTCTCTCTCACTTCCTTTCACTGGCCCTCCACTTCTCCTTTCCTTTCCTCTTTCTCCGTGACGGACGCTGAGCGGCCAGCAATGTTTGTGTGTGGAAACCCGCTGGCCTTGTGTGCGGGGCGCATCGTCATGGCGACCTCGTCCAGGCTGCTGTTGACGCTGTGCGGACGGTTCGGGAGACAGCTTGCGCCTTGGCCCGGGCCTTTTACCTTTATCCGCCTGCCGTATGTCCCACTTGCCTGCTTCGCCGACTCTTTACTTCTCCGCCATGTTTGAAATGAATTACCAGCAGGCAATCTGCTCAGCCACCCACAGACCTGCCTGAGTGGCATTTAGGCCTTGAGGTTTGTCGATGTCAATTCCATGAGACCTTTGAAATGTGCATCTGTGGTTGCAGCTACACAGGTTTCAGGTTCAGCATGCCGATAGAAGGGGATTTCTTTTTCTTTATTTGACATGTGCCGTCTCTTTTTCCGAGGCAGTGAAAGTGTCTGTGTGTGCGTGTGTATGTGAATGCCTCAGAAAGCACCCAGTGTTATTTGTATTCCACTTCATTTTGTCCCCTTTGTGCCTGGCTGCTTCACAAGGTTGAATCAAAGTTGACAATGGCGTATAAGGCTAGGTATCCCAGATATCCACATCAGAGCACTCACAATTGTTTCATTAGATTGATATCGGCTCGCCTGACACTGCCCTCTCCCCCCATTCACCATCGTTTCTCATTTCATCAAAGACAATGGGCTGTCTATCCTGTGACACCCAGTAAATGTCAGATAGCATTCCCTCCTCCTCCTCACCTATTCATTGAATCGCTCTAGGGGTGGGGGAATAGAATGAGCTGTATATGGTACATGTATGTAACATGGTAAAGGTGATGTCAAGGCACGGGATATTTGGGGAGACATAGACGCTTGTAACAAAACATGCACATTTGGGTTTTTTCTAACGTTAGCTTTTTTTGCTACAGCGTCTATGGTTGGATACCTTTGCTCCAGGCATCATTGGTAGGAATGCTCTGATAGACAGTGATACTAGGTGGCCAGTGAATATTCCAAAATACCTTTTGTTAAAGGAGAACTCATGGTTTTGTGTCTGACATTACCATCGTGGTTGAAACCAGCATTACATAAACAATATGTTGTTTGGAGCGTCTCCGCTCTACTGGGCTACTAGGCTCATGCTCAGTTTTGTTTCAAACTGAAATGTTGGGCACTCAAACAAGGAGTATGTATTGAACACTAGAGCCAGCTCCTCTGAGCTGGACGTTAGCTTTTTAACATTATCCTAAATTAGGAAGGCCTATTGACTGAATGGAGAAAAACTGTTGGCCCTCTCCTGCATTTTTCCCTAAGAGTCAGCCATCATGAAAGAGATGTGGCTCCATTATTGATCGGGGCACTACTCCTGGAGGGACTGACGACATGTGTTAGGTTATATCGTTAGGATCATAATTCCTCCGATATAAGACACCTCTGTCAGCATTTTCCCTTTAATACACCCCTTCCCCCCTCTCTTCGGACATCTGGCAGACATACGCAGGAGTTACGCTCCTGGCTGCAGGGAGGGTGCGGGGGTGGGAATCTGTTCCATAACTCTCTGCATTGTCAACTAAGAAGTGAAATATTTTCAACCTGGCTAAAGCAAAGAGAGCAGATATGGTGGTTTTGGCTGTGCAGAAGAGTGCAGTATATGTGTTAGGCACTAATGATGTGCTTCTAGGTCAGCATCTGTGCAGTCACCTGACTTCCTGCCTCTCATGTGAGCCTCGTTGTCTTTCCTCTAACTTCCTGTACAACTGGTTTCTACTTGAAGCCTTACCTCTGTGGTTGGTGATGACAACAGCACGTGTGCAAGACAAACACCAGTTGTTGCAAGCTGTGAACAATGTGTCTGAACTGACTTAATACATATTAGTAGCTTACTGAAGAGTAGTTTAACAAGCATTGCCAATACTTTGTCTTCATGCATAATGTAACTAAGCATACGTACTAGTTATTGAACAAGGTTCTAAACCTTTATTACACCAAATGAACTGACCTGCGTCACAATCATCACGATCGTATGCACCGATATGCATTATAATCAGTGTGAGACACCATTAGAATTAACCAGTGAGAGGAGGAGGGCCAGAGAGTGAGAGTATTCCTCTGTGGCCTACGCAGGAAGCGGTGCAGATCCCTCTGCCTCTAGCCCAGAGTGGGGCCAGCTCCATGTCCATTCATCCCTTCATTTTGTTTTCTCGCATGAGTCGCACGTCCAGCGAGAGCTTTGCACATGACCTACTTTTTGTGAGGACTCAATAGCAAGCGCTGTGCCAAGCTTATACAGGTGCCAGAGGTTTAACCAAAAAGGACATGTCCGGGAGACAGTGCCACGAGAAAGGGAAGATTCCTGGCCTGAGAAAGTTTAGGAGTGACTCGGGAAAACAGTAATCCCGAAAGATAGAAAGGGTAGATGGTGGCCATAGTGAAAACTAGCCCTTAAAGCTCCTTGCTAGGTCTGTGGTCATTAAACTACTGCAACACAGTGCACATGCACAAAGAGAGGGAAAATCAGTGAATTACAGTGCACTTTATAGAAGTCTCACGGCACTATAATGTGCCAGCTTAGTCAGCCACGATGTTCTTAACCTGGCTGTCACAAGGAATTTTAACAGTGGAGGTACACAGCTAGCTCGCTAATGGAAAATCTGCATCATTACCACACAGTCTGGCTCACAAAAAACATACATACAGACACACACATTGTCAAGTCAACAAAACATATTGTCAACACAGTCAAACATAAGAATATTTCTATCTAAGATGCTTTCTAATGTCTGATTCATAAATGATTGTTTTGCTGTGTGTAGGTGGGTACAGGGACTGTTCAGTTCTAATTATTTATTTTCTTTGGGAGGAGGGGGAGGGTGTGTTGGTCAGTCTAATGAGCAACTCTTTCACTGAACCAGACAGTTTATAGGGTGACTGCCAGCCTCATTAAGAGCAGCTCTTAATTGCCCTTTTCCAGCCAAAACCCAAAGCTGAAACATCTGCTGGGCCATGTTCCTTCTCGCCGGCAAGCTACAGTACCCTCTTCCACTGCTTTTGGCAACCGTCGTAGCTACCATTGGCATTACTTACCCATATTAACCCCACCCTCTCATGTTGGCCATATACAGTATGCCTCCATGCAACATTTTTCGTTTTCTAAACGTGGGGGTGGACATCACAGTATGGTCCTAAATAAAGTGCTAAATAAAGGCACAGAAAATCGACTAACATTCTTATATATATTATGTTCTTCTATATTATATTATAACCACTGGTTATGATTAGAACTTAAATTGCGTGCGCTATAACAATCCTAGGTTACATAACAAAAAAGTGTGCTTGATGGATAAATATATCTCATTCAGCAGCCTTAGGAGTAAACCCAAACTACAGTATTTGTCCAGTAGGCCTAACCTCACTGTCCCTACAATGGCAAAGGCCTTGGGAGAGTCTGCATGAGTAGTAACACGTGTCTCTCCTTCACTGGCATCATAGGCCGATAAGACAAGTAGTTATAAGCAACTCTTCATTGTCCAAGGCCACTTCCCTGTGTGAATGTGCCATGCTTATTGGGAGTGTCCTGACAGTGGACCTGCCCTCCTGCAATACATGAAGACATAAGAGTGTTTTCATGCCTAGTTGATTCGTCTCTGCTTTCGCTGCAGTCTGTTATAATATAAGCTGGAGGATGACAAGTAAATAACGTAGTATAATTAGCAAAACTTCCTGTTTCATATCCTGAGAACAGGAAGTGAAACATGCAAGATGAAACATGGCCGCCTCGTGACAGATTTGTTTTGCGGGTGCCGCGTGTCACAACAGCTCGTCCTGGAGTAGAGACAGACACACATCTGAGCCACCAGCCAAGCAGACTCCTTTCAAGGCCATGTTGTGTTTGGGTGTGCTTCCCATTGATTACCTGGCTGGGAGAGATGAGAAGAGGGATATGGGCCTGGGAGAGTGTGTGTGGTGGAGGTTTTCTCGGCACTGGCAGGCTGTAGACAGCTGGACCACCGGTTCAAGTTTCTTCTCACAGAAAGGCTGAAATTTCAGCCCCCAAAAATCGGGGGTAATAAACGATTGACCTCTCAAAACAACCCCCTCTGTGTGTTTTTTATTCCCGCCAATTTCTTATTTTTCCTCTTAAAGATCTTAGCTCTGAGCTGCACTGGCATAATAAGAAATGTGATATGTCAAAATATTTGACTCCAAACACTGCTTAACAGTAAAATTCCCTCCGCACCTCTTATACAGTATTATGTAGAATCAGCAGTACACACAGCTGTTCTGAGTGCAGCATTGCACACACGGTTGGGATTGCTCCTTGACCACAACATGAGTGTTTCTCCTGAACTGGGGTCCGTTTTTCCAGCCCTGATTTTGGAGGGAAATGTTTAGAGGAAGTGAGAGTTGCTGAAGCGACAGTGTTGTGGCAGCACTGCTGCTAAGCCAGTGAGTTACAACAGGATGAAGCAAGCTTTGGTGTGGCCTCGGATGATACTGAGGAAGTGGGAATAGCTTAGTGCATGGCAAAGTTCAAACATTTTTGGTTGGTTGGCCTTTAAAACCAATATGCTCTACGATAGGATTTGTCCCTTACTAAAATGTTGAAGCTTGATGATGGCATGTCCCTGAACATTTAAACCTGTCTTTTGTTTTATTTTTTAGGTTTCCTGTTGCCTATGTTGGTTTTTTACATAATCTGGTTTCCCAGCTGTCAAACTGTAATTGTACAGCAAGCGTGAAGAGAGAGCAATAGAAACATTATCCAGAGACCCCACTTGGGCCATATATACACATTCTTGTGACTCTGTAGCTAGACAGCCCCACATTTATGGTTTCTGTGTACATTGCTCATAATGGGTTCCATTGGATTAATTATGTGTACAGTATTTCACATTTGATATAAGCACTAAAGGCAAGCTACATATATTAACGTGGAACACCTTCAGAAGCAATTCACAAGAACTACATCATTTGTGTGCTCACAATATTTCATTTGGAAGACATTTTCAGCTTTGTTTAAGGTAAATATGTTGTTACGGTAACATCCATAGGCATGGAGGCTTGCTGCAGTAAATCTAAGGAGTCATATGAATCAGAAATGAGTGGACAGTCAGTCAAGCAGAGGTTTAACAGCACAGCTGTCAGAAACCCATGTGTACTTCTCCCCTTACTCAGCAGAGCATGGAAAAAGAACACCCCTCTCTTGTCTCTTCATTTCCTTGCTCTTTCCTTACCCCAACAGACCCCCCCTCCTCTGCTTCTCTACTGTGATGAATGGAAGGTATGAATTCTCTGTGGCCTCCCTGGGTTTCTCTGTGAAGCCTTCAGCAGCTGAACAAACAGACCCGCAGAGCAACTTAAAGGCACAATAAGGAATTTATTTCAACCATCAATGTTTTGGGTATATTCATGTTTGGTCTTGAAGCACGTAATTTGTAGATGGAATTTTTTTTTTTTTTTTTCCCGTCGTTACTCAAAATCCGGGTCTGTTTTGCCCCAAGGCTTACAAAAACTGCAAATATAAACAAACCTTTCATGGCCTCAAAAATACACGCAGAGCACATGTGAGACTGTTTAGTGTTCACATGATGTCAGTGCATGTCCCGAAAACTGGGGAAATGGGGGGAAAGAAAAAGAAATCCACAGTGGGGCTTTAAGACGGGGGTCAAATTTGTAGCCGTCGGTGGTGTGGGTCAGTGTGTCGGTCGGCCCTGGGAGAGGTGGTCTTGTCCGTGACGTGGGCTACAGCTGTTCTGGTGCATGCCAAGGCACCAGAGGTTGTGGTCGAGGTCTGGATCAGTGCTGTGGTGACGCATTAGAGGCAGAGAATGCATTACCGTGTGGGAGGGAGAAGAAATGGATGATGATGATGAGAAGCAGATGTGGGGGTGCGGGGAAGGTTTCTTAAAGACCCTTTGCCTGCAGGGTGGCTTCTCAGGTGCATTGTGGGTCATCTGTACCAGCGCGTGCACAGGTCCTTGTGATGCGGCCCTGTGACCGTCCTCTTCCCGGTGAAATGACCGTTCCTCAGTGAGACCATGTGCAATACACACAGCACTGGAGGCCCATCAGCTCTTTAACCATCTGCAGGCTGTGTAATTCCAATGGTCTTCATCCCCCCCTTCCCCACACGCTGAAGGAGCCAGAACATTCCTCACACATCTGGCCTCCGACTCTTTCTCAAACGCTCCCTCTCCCACCACCCTGCCTGCGCCATAATTACCCACAAGCCCCGTGTTCTCCTGTTCTCTTTTTCGTCTTTTACGACCTTCTGCCCAAATCATAAAAGCGAGAAGCGCTGCGGCGTCATTTACTGTCATGATTTAGGAAGAAAGAACGCTTTTTAGTGTCTGTAGTGATAGCCAGGAATATGTTATATACTGTTATATGCAAGGCTCAACACAATGCTTAATGCGTACGTGTGTTACAGAGTCTCTTCAGCTCACTGACCTACTGACCTCCTGAATCACTCCCAGAGCCTTGTTGCTTGTTTGTCCCAGGAGATATGATCACTGTTTTGATGTGTTTCTGAGTTAGACAAAGGTCCATGTGTGGGAGTGGGACTGAGGATAATTTGGAGTGATGTAGGCGTCTTATGGGAGCCAGTGTGTGTTATTTAGTGCATGCAAGTGAGCCGTGCGGGGGTCAGCGGGGCGATCGCGTGCAGGAGTCTCTGTGAGGAGATCACCGGGGATAGTGCATCTACATCAGGCACATGTCTGAGCGCTCCACAGGAAGTGAGGGCGCATGCAAGGGGGCAGGCAGAGAGGAAGTTCCTTTGTTGCCATTGCCTGCCGGGAACTGACCATTGTTAGATGTGCTTGGCTGTGTTTGTAATTTTGTTTTTTTTTATCTGAATCCACTGTTTATCCTGCTTTGTCTGTAATCTCAGAGCCCTTCTCTTTTGCAGCCCACCTCCCTCTTCGGCACGCTGCCATACATTTGTGTTCTCAGATAGGGCCTTATGCTCTCACACTGTGGGAACAAGTGTTGCGACACTTGTGTGCATCGCTATCTGAATAGAATAAAAGGTTTCTATGCGGCGCTGGATAACATTCACTACAGCTGATATGCCGCGGGAGAATGGAGAGGGGAGAAAATGAAAGTAATGAAAGTTGACTTAAGTTTGATTTGGATATTTCTTAGCAGAATGGTTTGTTTTGACTTTGATACTGATGTGCCATTGCTTCTTATTACTGCCTGTGGACCACAGTATGCTGGTGGGTGTTCAGACACAAAGGCATCCCCTTTGTATTTGGCTCAAGCAATGCAACAACCTCTAGACTATAAATATGATGGTTCATCAGAAGGGCTTTGTGGCTTCAATGGGCTTTGTAGACCGATGTAGAAATATTGTGGAGGGTGGGGGGAGAATTGAAGCTTCTAAATTCATGACTTCACATAAACACCATTCGGGTTGGTTTCATACCACACCAGAACATAATAACGCACAGCTTGGCGATGAAGGTTTCGGTAAAAGGCAGCTATACATTGTTTTGGAATTTAGGTTATTTTGCTCTTTAATAGCATTATAAAACTTCCAGGTAAAAGCATATTAGGTATTAGGCAATAAAAGTTAGTAAATGGGTGCTATGTATATAGCATTAAGGGTTTTGATAATGTGCAATAGATCTTCCGTCTAAAGTAAAGTAAAGTAGGCCTACAGTAGGCCTTCTCTTTCTCTCTCTCTCTCTCTCTCTCTCTCTCTCTCTCTCTCTCTCAGACTGCATGGTAAACAGCCCCCCAGCTCAAACACACCCAGTCTGCATTCAATAGAAATGGAAATGTGATTCCCCCCCCTCCCCTCCCACGGCTCTCCGGCTCCTCACTACCATCCCCCAGAATGGGCCAGGATGTTTTGAGAAGCGGGATATTGTTCCTAATGGATTCCAAACACCACAAAGTTTATTAGGAAGCGGGCGTCATTAAAGTAGGAGGAGGGCGCAGAGCGAATGATGGTGGGTGTCGGGAAGGTGCTGGCTATAGTTTCGGTTTTGTTTGTTTTCTGTTGAAAATTGGGCTTGCGATGAAGGACATTAATTTGAACCAGTCTGATGTGAATGGATGTGTTGGAATGTTATTTTTAGTTTATTTAGTTTTAGGTTTGATGATCAAATAACATTGTTATTATCTTTTTATTTGGGACCAATCCCTGTGGAGGGGTGCAGCGATAATGAAAACATATGTCTGGTTTATACATGTGACCATAACTTGGCTAATAGGCCTACACTGTAGACCAATGTCCCTTAATTAAATGGCATGTAAGATTAGAGGAAAGGATTTTCCCACCGCTGGTACACTGTAAAATCTAAATCTAGATACCAGCTACAGTGCTAATTAATTGACAGACAACTTCCTGTTTGTCTTTTTTAGAACTTAATAAAGGGGTGGGAAATGTGTCAGTATATCATATACTTACAAGCCTATTGTTGAGCAGTAGGTTGAATACATTGCACTGATGTCAACATAACACATTCCTGAGGTTTATGATGATTTGGTTTGGTGCCATAATGTTAACTGCATCACATCTGCCCTAGCATAACTGTGTTCATCAAATGCACCTAGTATGCCTTGGTCAGTGACCTTCTTGACACTTTTTGCATCATCAGAAATGTAAATCTGACAACAGAGAAAGGCCTGGATGACAAAAGAGGACAGCAGTAAATGGAATTATTTATTATCGGCCTACATTTACACACAGCCAAAAGATAATATGAGTGTCTGTGTGTGTGTGTGTGTCTGCATGCGTGCGTAGGTACATACATACTGTACGTACATGTGTGTGAGTTAGCCTGTGTTTCTAGACTTGTATACACACACGCCTGTGAATATGTGTGTATGTGTGTTTGTGTGTGAAAGGACGTGCAATGAAAGGCAATAGAGAACATTGAATTGGGTTGAATGCCTGCACAGTGGAGCTTTGCGTTAAGGCAGTTGTCTTTGATGGTGTGAGTGTGTGTTTGTGTGTGTGTGTGCGTGCGCGTGTATTCATGGCCCTCTTCAGCTGGGTCTCTCCTCGCGTCAGAGACCCTAATCTGGTCCTGGCTTCACAAAGCCTCTCTTTGATGTGCAGCTTTCACAGTTTCCTGCCACGCTCACATAGCGCCTCACAATACAATTGAATTTGCCTCCTGCGACTGAATTAGGCTTTAATAGCGTTATTGATCAGCAGCATCAAACCAAAAGTGCCTCTCTCTCCATCCCACCGTGCCTTCAGCATTACCGCTTCAGAAGTGAGGCACTGGCCTGGAGGAATCCTAGAATGAGGCAGGAACAATTGACGACTTCCCCTCTCGCTGGGTGATATAGCAGGCTCTATTGAGAGAGAAGGTTTGGGTTGTGAATGTGATTTCCTGCTTGATCCTGTAATCCCCCAGTCCCTGTTCAGACAAAGAAAAACACACATTTTAATCCTGAAATCATTATTTGAGTCGGTCAGTGTGGTAAAATAACTGGTTTATTACAGAAGTAATAGTGTGTCCCGACGTAGCAAGTTACATAGTCGTATGTGTGTGTGTGTGCGTACGTGCGCGTGCGCGCATGCATAGTCTCTGTTCCTCATCAGTGGACTCCTGACAGACATGCGCACCAGCCCCAATAATCATCTGAAAAAATTAGGGTCTCTCTCCCTCTCTCTCTCTCTCTCTCTCTCTCTCTCTCTCTCTCTCTCTCTCTCTCTCTCTCTCTGGGAAGAAAAGCTCAGTGGGGAATTCGGGAGAAGGGGGGGATGGTGTTCTGCGAGAGCTGAGCCCAGCTTTCTAGTTGCCTTCCTGGGCCAAGATAGCCGTTAAATCCCCTTCTATTCTTCCAGAAGACCAGTGAGTGATGCAGGGGGGGATTGCTGGGGAAGTGTGGGGTGGGGCTGGTGTCGATGTAGGTGGCGGTTGAGGGAGCGCTGACATGGGGGCGAGAACTAACACGACATGAGGCCGAGGAGGTGAACTCGTCTATCTATTGGTGTAATCTCTGTCATTTGAATTATTACATTTAAATCTGTGTTCCGGAATCATCAGGCTGCACGTCCCTCCCAAATGATGGGCGGCGCTTAGCAACGCAGAGATGAGTTTGTAGCATTAGCTGTTATGTGGTCACGGATGACTAGAAGGAGTGTTCAAATCCCAGTGTACATATACGCTGCGTACGTATGTAGCCTATGTGTAAAATAGAAACAAAAGCATTTGAAAATAAATGTACTTGTGCCTGTCAGGCCCCGATCACACAGAGATGAGCTGCCTGCACCAAAGAGAACGGCTGCCTGGGCCAACTGTCACATTGACGAACAGCGCGACTCCACGCCTTGAAAGGTTGAGGATATTTAAACTTTTACGCGTGTCTAAAAAAACGCTTAAAAAGCGCATGCCAGTCGCGCTGTACCATAGGAAACAATAGTTTTGCTAGCGATGCCTTTCTAACGACGCGTCTCGGTGTGATCGGACACTCACACAGTAACTAGTAGTAGCCACCAGTGCTGAAGTGCCAGGGTTAGCATTTTTATTCGTAGTGGGCCAAAAACTGGTTGATCATTCAAGATATTCGAATGTGTGCACTTGTAATGCGAAGTTGAAAGTACAAATACTTTGTTACTGTGGACTGTATGATAATTTGTAATATAGCAGCAAACAACTGTTTTCTATAGAAAGATATAGTAGAGTAATTGCATCCTGAGCAGAGAATGACATCACACGCCCTCTGTGCGTGTTGTAACCTGAGTTCCTCTGTTATTTGTTTTCATATCCGGGCCACTGGGCATGCATGTTAGTGCATGTGTGCGTGTGTGCATGCGTGTGTAGAGTCGGCTGTTAACACTTTCCAATGGAGCGTGGCCAGACCTTATTCATGAAAATGAATATGGTATTTTTACACCAGCTATGTGTGTATGGCCCACCAACAATTTGTTTTGGTTTGAGATTAAGGATGTGTGCAATCAGTCAGTTAAATGGTTAAACGCTGCTACCATCGCTATTCGGCACCATAAATAGTTGTCGCTTAAACTTATTTTATTATTTATTTTTTGAAAGTAGTGGCTCATCAGTCTCTCCGTGCCTCAGCCTGCACTTGAAAAACTCCAGTCAATCTGTTAGCAGATTGACTGGAGTCACAGCAGGCTGTGAGTGGAGTAGGACGCACTTGATTTCCATGGGTTCCTAGTGGCGACTGGTGAGGAAGCGGGCTCTCAAAAAATGCTGCCGCAAAATGCTGATGTTGCCCACTCAGAGTTGAAATTTGCAACACAGCATAGCGTATTATCCAATGAGACAGCCAATATTATGCTCAGTCTTCCGTGTGTTGCAACTGGGAGCTAATCAAACGGGAGCTAATCAAACAAATCTAGATTCAATGGAGTAAACGAGTATTGCAGAAATATTCACAACTTGTCACCTTTTGATTTAACCATACAGTACAACTACATTTAATATAATTAAAAATAGAAAAAGTTAAATTTCCGTCAGCTTCCTTACTGTTTGTTCACCTTTGTTAAAGTTAGGCTAAATGGTATTTTGCTGTGCTAAACTATCTATGGAAGTACGGTAGCTATAATTAGCTAACACTTTTCAACAGACAGCCAATGCAGCATACAATATATCCAAACAGAATCAATTATTACAGAATTATCAGAGACAAAACAGCTGATGAATGCAGGTAAGGAGAGACTTGTACATTTCAATGTTAAGGATGTGATCAACTTGATTATTTTTTTTGATTAAACAACAGGTAAATTAGTCGTTAGGAACATCGCTATTTGAGATAATGTTGCGATTAGTGTGACATCTAGTGGTTGAAGATCATAGAGAGTCACTTTAAATTGAGTTTCCAGGTGTTTAAAGCCTACTTTACTTGAATATTTGCTTTTTGGAAAACATTTAACTTTTACCCCCTATATGTATTAAAAACACATTCTTGTTATTTTGCATTATTGTACGCCTTCCCAACATCAAGATGTATTTAAACTTGGATGGATGGGACACCGGGGGAACACAGAAAAGATGAACCCTTTGTGTATCCATTAGTGCATATCTTATCACCGCAGATGTAACAACTGATAATAACTTAAAGATTTGACAAGACGAAACAGACAAGGACGGAACACCATAGACAAAACTGCTAGCAACAAGACCCCATCCTTGGCCTTATCATTTATAAGATGTTAGAAACAACCATAGTGTTAGTACTTGAGAAAATAAGCTGAATCAGTACTTCTGTACTAGTAGTATTAGTAGTAGTCTACTCCTGGACTACTTTTAAGTGTAAAAATACATTTTAGTCAAGAATGTGTGTAACATATTTTTGCGACCTCTGATAAGAAGAGATAGCATTGCAGCATTGACCGAATTTCATTGAAATAGGATAGGACGTTCTGTACTTGTAGTGAATGAAGAGATTTCTATTGAATTGCAGAAGCAGTAACAATGTGAAGTACATAGCCATATCTTGATGTGATCTGGACGGCCCACATCAGATTTCCTGCCATCATGTGTGCTCGTACGATTGAACACCTCAGCCAATGGGATCAATGCCAATATGACATTTGGCTCGCCCATTTTACCTGATGTACTTATTGTGACGAGAATATTCTTAGGTTACAGATCACCTGAGCTGAGTTGCCTTGGCGTCCGCAAACCTGTAGTAAATGTTTTTTTTTTTTAATTTATTTTCATTAGAGACAACTAGGAATACCCAGGGCTTATGTGCTAATATTTTCCATGTTACTCAGCTTCTTTTCAAAACAAAAAGCATGTGGCTTTTTGTTGTGTCTTTTTGCGAAGGGCGATGCTTTGTCTTTTGGACTATTGTCTCAAATAAATAAAACCACTGGTGTGTTTAGTTCTGTTAAGAGTTTTGATTAGTCCTTAGCTGTTGTAATGTGAGTTCACTGAACTGCCTTCATATTGTTTTAGAAATATTGTACTTAGAATTATTGGTAAACTGAGCTCTGTGAAGGCAGGACTTACTGGTAATGGATAACAAATGTTCTCTTTCACTTGAATGTATACTGTTGACTCACAAATGCTTAATGGTGATGGATAATGTCAGAATTGGGAATTTATTTGATTTGAGGCAGTAGCGTTTAATGTTTACATAGCACTATGATCCTACGTAGAGTGAACTGTGTGTTAGAAACAAATCTCACTAAACCTGACCAAATCTTCCGACAATGCACGAGAGTCAATGCCAAACTTAAAGCAGTGATGAGTCTCATTTGAATAAATTGTTTTGCCCTGAGGTTTTTTCCCTTATTTTCAAGCAGAGTCAGAACATTGACAAGCCAAAAAACACATTCCAGTGTGTCAGTAGGAAGTATGGTGGGGGAGAGCGAGAGAGAGAATGAAGTGGAGAAAGATGCAGGGCAGGGTTTGGTTTCACGGTAGGACAAATCATATTCTTTCCTATGACCAAAACAGTGTGAAATCAGAACGAGTGCACCCCTATCCTCTGAAATCCTTCTATTGTCTAAACAGAATGTGAAGGGCAGGGGAGCGTTAGAGAACTATTACTGTACTATATAGTAATAGTTATATATTATTGCTATATATTACTATATAGAAACAGGTGGGAGAGAGAAGGTGAGAGAGTGTGTGAGAGAGCGTTCTATACATTTTACATGTACGGAGTACATTTGAGAACATTCAATGCGGCTTTTACATTGTACAGAGTGTAAGCAATGCAACCTTAACCTGCAGACTCGGAGCCCTGTTACTGTGCTATAACCTCAGCAACCACTCTTTGACACAGGGTTTGTAGTTATATTTTAGCCAGACAGAAAACATAGTCAGTATAGTTATAGCACCAAGAAGGTGTCCTTACAACTGTTCGCTTCTTTCAAGATAATTCGGTGTCAGGTATAAGCATGATCAAGGCCTGTAGGAGAAAAGTGCACGCAATTTACTCACATGCTTTAATTTGCATGTAAACCGGCCTCTTTCTGTAAAGTATTATTAGTATCCATGATCTTAACTAGTGGCGCTCGTAGTTCTGCCCACAGAGAAATTTGAGTTCAAAGAGGCGCGATATTGCTGACACAGTTTGCGTAGGTCTTCAGCGCTAAGGCTTTGTATCTCTTCCTCTGAAGTCAACACAGTTCTCTTCATCTCTCTCTCTCTCAACACAGTCATCTATTTTTCCACCAAATAGTCTCTACTACATCATGGCTAGACTGGCCCTACTTGAGTCTTCAAGAGGAAGTCCTTTTAAGGGCTGCGTCCAGCTCCCCAGAGATGGGTATGGAAATATTGGTTTTGGCCGTGACCATCAGCCCCTGACTTGCTTCCAACCTCCATCTGTGGTTTGACCTTTTCCAACCCACGATGCCTCCTACACACACGAGCACACGCTGGTAGGCCAGGTCTTGAAACACCCTATAGCCCACAGCAGAGCAACACAGGTAGTTAGACAAAATACGATTCAAATAAACAAGCCAGCGCTGTGTCAGTGTAAATGGATGCAGTGCTGGAAAGGTAATTCATGGGTGTCAAGTGTGACACCTGCACACATATGGAACTAATCATATGGATGTGTTAAACTCGCACACAACTGCTACATACATTAGCCTTTATTTGACTAATAGATTCTCAGTGAGACATGTTTGAAGTCTTGTCTCCAAGTCACTTAGTTCATAAAGACAAGCTGCCAAACAGACTTTGTTTGAGGATCCAGGGTAGGACAGCCTAGCAACCAAAGATCACCATCTAGTTTCAGAAAGGTTCTTCTGGGTTCAATCTCACATGCAGTACCTCTACGCACCACTAAGAGGTAGGCAGGCCCTCCACAGGAAGTGACAGGAAGAAAAGACCATGAACAAATAGAGGAATGTATAAATTACAAGGCAATAAAACAACTCATCAATAGACTACAGAGTGATCTCCAAACTCATTCCAGCTCATGCCTATTGGCTTCTGAACGCTACGGATGAGAGAGTGTGTGTGTGTGTGTGTTTCTGTGTGTGTGTGTGTGTGTGTGTGTGTGTGGTTGGGTGTTGGTGGCCTGGAATGGGTTATGGCGGGTGGGGAGTGGGTAACAATGGTCCTGCTGTGTGGGTAGGGGACTAGTGTTTGGGTGGGGGAAGGAGTGGTATGAGGGCAGTGGTGGATGGTAGTGGGAGTATGTGTGTGTGTGTGTGTGTGTGCAGGAGGAGCCCATGGAAATGCAGATTGCGTCTTTCAATTCCATTGCCAGGCTCTGCTTTGATGTGAACAGAAAAAAGGAGGGATTTCATACAGCGTCTCTCCCCTTCCCGCCTTAAGAACCTAACCCCCCCCCTTTCCCCCCTCAACTGACAAGACGGGCCCTCGGGCCAATCAGGGACTGATCAGACTCTCAATGGGCCCTGCTCTCCGTTCTCCTGTTAATCCACTTCAGAGTCAGACCAGCGGTTATTGGCCAGGTGAGGTGACACTTGACAAGGAATCGGACGTTGCTCACGTACACATGTAAGTTTGAATGAATGGAGAAAAACAAGCTACAGGTCATGTTAGGCCATGAAGGTCTGAAGCACTGGTCAAAACACTCTGCTAATGCTAGTCTTAGAAGAAGAATATGTTATGTAGACACAGTAGGTGTCACGACAACAACATTGGATAGGAAATGTTTGTATTGCGTTTGAGGTCAAAATAGTGCGATCATTTTTCATGTGATAAAGTTCACACTACACACCCCTCCCCCCAAAACACCCCTTACTCTTCCCTTTGAAACACTTTCCCTCCTAACATGTATAAACCCCAGCCCTTCCCTTCAACCGCAGACCCGCATATCTGCCTAAGGATATGAAAAGAATACGTTAGGTTTAGATTTTGAGGTGGCCTCGAAAAATGCCAGAGTGGGCATATTGAAATCCAGATAAAGGATGTTTTAGAGTGAATAAGAGTTCCAGGCAGGCAGGCTGGCTAATTAAATTTTTATACCTTCTTCTTTTGAGGAGGAGAAGCTAATCTGGTGGGTGGAGAGCTAGCTTGTCCTGCTTCAAAAGAGACCCCAGAAAGAAAAGCTTAGTTTTATTCTGCTTCTCAGCCAGAATTACTTTAACCCCCTGAACCACACATACGCACACAAACACACAGAAACACACACATCTCCTTTTCAACTTTTCATTACCCATAGTCATTTCTCGTTTGCATTCACCCTGATGGGAGATTGAGAGCATGTTGGACAATGAAAATGCTCATTAAAAGAGGGAGTTCTGGGATGCCGGGAGAGGGGGAGCGAGGGAAAGCAGAAGTAGATGACAAAGCAACATCTATGAGGGCTTGGGGGAACACTGCTGGGACTTGCTTATCTTCCATTTGAATGTATGTGGTGGGGGCTGAACAACAATACAGAGCAAAGTAAGTGTGCTCTAAAGGCAGGGAGCCAATGTGTGGGTGAGGGGAGACTGCACTTTTGTCCTCCTCGTCCTGCTTTCTGAGGGGAGGGGAGGGGAGGGAATCAGGTGTTTCCCCCTGCTAATAAGCATCTGTGGCGACCGCTTCCAGACGCAGCTGAGATACCGAACAGCAGAGCCAGTGGCTTGTGTCTCCTGACCCACACAGTAGCCTTATTAGCTTCCCCAAATAGGTCATATATGCTAACTTTTGTGTATTTGTTCATCTAGTTTTAGATAAACATCATACACATTGCAATGTACCCACTTGATGTATTAATATATATATTACATGCGATATTAAAAGGTTGTGGTTCATAGCTTTCATTGGGTTATAGGCTATAAATCCCTTCTCTACTCTTATTTCTCTCATCCATCCGTCCGTCCGTCCATCCATCCACCCATCCATCCTAGAGGCTTGTGTGTTCGGGGGATAAACTATCGAAGTCAGGAGACTGGGAGGGCTAAATGCCATTTGCCAAATTAGATAACTGCTGTTGTCGACAACACTTAGGAGTTGAGGACAATGGTGTTGTGTTTTGGCACCAAGTAGAAGTCACTCTCCTGCAGCTGTATATAGGATGTTGACATAGTGTTTGTGTACATGTCGGTCTGTCTGTTTCCATCTCCATCTGTCTGCCTGCCTGCCTGTATGTCCCTGTGTACAAAAGTGCTAAAATGAAGGACTACATATTGGCCAGCCACATATGGAGCTTGTGGATATGTTATAGCCCCCTGGGGGCATGAACATGCTTATTAATTGGCTGTGCGGCATCGAGAGAGACTTGGTGAGCGAGTGAGGGAATGCGAGGAGTTAAGTCTGTTTCCTGCAGGAGTATAAATTAAAAGCGTCTTGTAATCACATTGCAGGAATGCAGTCGGTGTACACTGTTAAACACTCCCTAAGCCTGGCTTCAGTTCAGGCTCTCAGCACTCAACACAAAGAGCCCTTTGTTCTCTGGCCTCTTGAAAAGCAATGCTCAGTCACTCCCTCGGTCTCCCATTCCCCCCCCACACTCTCTCTCTCTCTCTCTCTCTCTCTGTTTCTGTCATTCTTTTGAGCTCTCCTTTCCGCCCTCTATCTGGTTCTTTCATTCACAGACTTTCGTTCTCCCACAGCCTATATGCTCATTTCTTCTGCTCTCACTTTATGCACTAGAGAGTGCACATGAATGCGCAAGCAACACACATAAACACATGCACACTAGCCAGACCGTTGAACTTTGGCTGGGATATTTGAGCTTGCATAGCCAAAGGGGACTAGAGATAACATGCATGTCCACCAACGCAAACTCCCAAAGTCAATCAGAACGACAGTCCACAGGAATCCCGCTCCCCGTAATAAACAAACCCTCAGTGGGTCTTGTGATTTCTCAAAAGGAGCTCTTCCCTGGCGAAATCTTCTGCCCACACCAACAGCTTTGTAGGGTTAACCGCACATTTACGGTAAGGGGCTGGAATGGGCATGTAGAAGGAGGCGGGTGTCACTATCCCCCCCCCCGCCCCCACCCCAACTGAACATATTTACACACAAGATAGACACACTCCGGTAATAGCATACACCCGACACTGCACACACACACACACACACAAAAGTCTCACTATATGGTATTATACAGCGGCCAATGGCAGCTCATGGGAATGATATTTCAGTAATCAGGTCATGTGTGACAGGGCTATGATATCTTACAGTTCCATGGCAGCGTAGGATAATGGCTTGCATCATCTAATATTACACATTGCATTTCCTGTTTTGTTTTCTAATTTTTTTGGACTTTTGACTTTTGTTTTGCTTGTTTTGTTTTACATTGGAACATGAGCGGTATCATATTTCAATTTGTAATGACAGGTCTATTTTGGGGAGGAAGTTATTATGGCTGTCAATATTTGCTCCTGATATGAGCCTCTGCAAAAGTCTTCAATTACAATTTCTTCATTGGCGATCAGCCTTCATAATTTGTATTCCAGGTTCACGCGCACAGTAACTGACTTAATAATCTATCTATGTAGGCTATAGGATAGCTACTTCTAATGGTAGCCTACACTGATGTGAAACATGTCTGTGTTGTAGACATGCACTGTCCAAGAAAGACTATACATTTACAGTTTGCTGTTGGCAAATCTTGGTTGGTTTATCTTTTGTTTGTACAGTACAAATCCCTGACTTGTAAAGGTGTACAAAGGTGAAGAACATGAATGCTGGAGATGCTTAATGAAACAATATATCTCTGCATCTAAACATCTTAGAGATTTATTATGAAAATCAGCCAGTATCGGAACCAAGCTTTTGAAGGAAATGGTTATCGAAATCAGTTACGAAAAATGCAACCAGTGCATCCCTAATATTTATAGTACTTAATATAAATCATGTAACACTTTAGTTGACTTCTTGCTGATAAAAACATGTGGCTTTGTGTGAGTGTGGGTTTGTGTACACTGATGACACTGAGCCATAAAACATATTTTATATGTGAAATACACAGCTTATCTTTTATATTTATATTGGACTTTTAACGTACAAACTGATTTGTCTAGTAGGTTGTACTGCCTCAACTGCCTAAACCAGGCTGAAACCTTTTCACCACCTGTTTGTAAACATACTGTCCCTATTCCCCACTATAGAATACATAAAGAAATATTAAGCAACGAACCAAGATGCTGCACTTCCACACCAAAACACTGATGACTGATGACACTGATGTACCCTGAACAATGTCAGAACCATCATACGTATAAGATAGTAACTGTAAACTGTAAAGTCCTTGACTTGAACAATGATCTTTTATATAGACACACATCATATGTGTACTTTGTGTCACAATTTGAACGGGATATAAAATTAATAATTGTATTCTTGCCATTAACTACCATACATATTTTTTCCAAAGTGACTTTGGCTCTCTATATGTAAATGTCTGTGCGGTTGGTGTGTAAAGTTCCAGTGTTGTAAGCAGTCCTAGCCTTGCCTGTAGGCTGTGGTGTCAGTGGGAGAGCCTGAGGCCTGAAGTGGAATCATGTCCATCACCCTAAACCTGTCAGGGGCCTTCTGACGCATCATGTCCTTGCACAATTACCAACAGATGACTACACACACACACACACACACATATATACAAACACACACACAGACACGCACACACACCCACATACTGTATATACAGACACACGCACACTCACCCACACACACACCACATCACACCCTCAGAGCATGCAGCAACTCGATTGGCCTTCCCAGCAGTTCTCTGCAACACGTGCGCGTGTGCGTGCGTGCGTGCGCGCACACACACACACACACACAGGCCTGTAGCGACCTGTCTGAAACCAAAGCGGCGTATAAAGACATAGCTCAAGGTGGTGTGCAGTGCTGGGTATAGGCGAGGACCCAACTCTGCTCCTCTGCCTGTAATGGGAGCGAGACAGATCAGATGGATGTGAGGAGAACAACACACAGATGGGTTCAGATCCCTGTCACATCCTGACTTGGAACACTGCAAAGCAGAAATTAGTGAAGGTTATGTGGGAACTGTTTAAAGTGTAACTGCACCATAAAATTAGTTTTTTTTAGCTAGTAATGAGATTGATCTGTGATGAGACACATCAATGTTGGTGTAAATATCGACAAATTCCTGTTTTATAAAACTTCATGTTATGGGCTGAAAACAGAACTGCACGTCATGTCTGTTTAAAATCACCGGAGGACCTGGCTGGTTTTCAGCGGTACACTACACTCATACGTCATCATATTCAAATGTTAACGTTACTGTTAATGGTGGTCTCCCTCTCCCCTCCCCTCACTAAGCTCCTTGACGTATTTTTCAAAGTTGTAGTGGGTGGAGTCAGGCTGGGCTGCAGTTACCCTTTAACTGTATTTATTTGTGTGTGTGCGTGTGTGTGTGTGTGTGTGTGGAAATAAAGCAATAATATCATTAGCTGTACACCGTTGAAAATCGCACACCTTGAGCTGGCTCTCTCCCCAGTTCTCCCAGCTTCGCTGCAGGCAGAGTGTGTTTACACATTGAACGACATACTGTAAGATCTGCTGTTGACACTGCTCGTTGGACCGGTTATCTTCCCGCCATCTTCTTTGCTCTTGCTCTGTTGATGTTTAACAAAGTTGGATGGCGGTGTACGTGGTAATGATCCCTATGGGTTTGTTCACAAAGCGTATAGGTCTTGTATTTCAGATAAACTAGTACAATATTAATTCCTGAGGGTAAATTTGGTTACAGCACTATTATAATAGGTCAACAAGCACAATGCCATACTTTATATGTATGTGGTTTTAATATAGATTATGCAATGAATGTATATGGTTTTGTTGGTTTGCGCCCTGCCCCTCCTTCCTAAACGCACAATGATATCTCCCACTGCCTCGTGAGAAACCACAGCATGATATACTGTACCAGGCCTTAGTCATCTTCCAGCCTTCCATCACTCAGCAATTTGCTCAGTCCATCTTTTTAATTTGCTCTCCTACACCATTCACTCAGCACATTGCCCTGCAGTTTTGTATTGACACAATGCTGCTGAAAGAGAGGAATAAGTGATGGCCTTTTCCTTTCTAAGTCTGGGCTTTACCAACCTTTACCTACCACGCAGTCTTAATCACACTGCGGCGTCAAGAACAGTAGTCTGCTGCTGCTTCAACATACCTCTACATCTAGGACACATTACGTAATCCACATGGGGGTTTCTACAGAGAGGAAAGTGGAGGACTATAATTTCTCTGCAACACACTGATGCACTGTTACTTTCATTAGCCAATTACACAATGTCTTTTTTAAGTGTTGTTTCTGTGAAATTACATTCTGTATGTGTGTTGTTCCTTAACTGTTTGCATGGCCGTGTCTAACGCAAATCAGGTTCGGTGAAGGCGGGGTCCATTGCAACAGAGCATGCAAACACACCTGTGCAACTCTCTGCAAGCCTAAAGTAACCTGGACTTGTTGGGTTAATGGGGTCAAGGGTGAAAGGTCACAGGTCATAACTGACCTCTTTAGTCTTCCCCTAGAGGGACAGATACAGGCGACACATATCAATTCTAACTATTTATACACCCTGTGTACCAGTGTACAGGTTACGGCAGCGGTGTTGCTAGCATTGCTAGCCTCAGAGAAGGTGGGATAGCTGTGTGTGCGTGTGTGTGTGTGTGCATGCGTGCGTGCGTGTGTGTGTGCGTGTTCCTGATGACCAGTGTTGGGCAAATTACTCAGGAATAGTAACAAGTTACTAGTTACGTATAAGTAGTAGTAAGAAGTAAGAATATTACTTTACTTATTACTAGTATTAAAAGTAATTGGTTACATTACTAGTCACATTACTATATTACTTTCACAATCACTACCCTGTCTCGCCCCTTCTGAAAAATGACAACATGTGTAGCCAGCTCATTTTAAAATGGAATCCTCTTTATTGGAACAATAATTAATTAATTAAGTCAACAATCAGCCAAAGTGAAAACATTGCAGCCTCTCAAACCAGATGATTGGACAGGCTGGTTCAATTAGCCTACCCTGTGTTTGCTAGGACCAGAAATCTCATTATTGTAATGCAGCACAACTTGAATTAATATTAGTCATATTATTACTGTTTTGGAAAAAGTTCTTTGTTACACTACTAGTTACTGATAGAAGTACTAATATTACTGCCCAACACTGCTAATGGCGGACCTAATGTTTGTATGTGTTAATGTGGGGGATGGGGGAACTAGTTCTAAAATCCTGGGGTCACTTGACGCGCGTCGACACCTTCAGTGGGCGGCAGCCTAGAGGCTGTACTGTGATAAAGTAAATAAACGGCCTAATTTCAGAGGCTGAGATTGTTCTTAAAGTGTTCTTCCTATGTGGCCTGAAGTCTCCAACATTGTGTGTGTTAGAGAAAGAGACAGAGAGAGAGGCTCTAACTGTGAAGAATCCCAAGCTCTTGCCTCAAGTCTTGGCAGGTTGCCTCAGCACCAGGGATCCAGTCAACCATCATTTCTACTTAGTCACAAAACACCATGCATGTTCATCTTCATGTGGTACGGCCAGCAATATGTCTTGTGTGTGTATGTCTGCTGAATATGCACGCATGAGAGGGAGACTGCAGGGTCTCCACTCTCCCTGCATGGGACACAATGGGTTCCATTGTTCCAGTGCTATAATCAGAGAGGACATGGAACTTGGGCTGCAGAGCAATAGGTCTCTGCAGCCCCGGGCACAGCTGCTACAGCCCAGTTCCACACTGCTTGGGGCCAGAGCCCGGACTGGGGATTGGTCAGGACATGGAGGTGGTGCCGGGACAGAGCTTTAGACAGTGCTGTCTGGGCAGGGCTTAAGCTTTAGCTGGGACAAAGGGATGGAAGACAGGAATTGGAAACAGAAGATGGGCTACAGCCCATAACTCAGGGTTAGAGTGGAGCCGTTTCTTCTGGAGAAAGGCCAAGGCAATTGTCACTTGGTGTCCTACATTTGAATTGGGATGAATTTACCTTTAATTTATTTTCTTTAATGTATGCTATAGTATGAACGCATGCATATGAATGAAATGTAAATGGAGTGACATGGTTGTTACATATGCTTTATCTGTTCTGTGTGTGTGTGTGTGTGTGTGTGCGTGCGCGCGTGCGTGCGTGTGTGTGCGTTTGTATTGTATAGGTCAGGGTTAGGACAGGGCTATGATGTGTTTGTCTAAATGTACTAAACGTGCTAATTGTATTAAGTTAAGAACATCATTCTGTGCTGTCTGGTACAGGTAATAATAATAATTAATAAAAGTTATGATCTCCCACCCAGTCATACAAGGAAATCAAAGCGAATGTTTTAATTAAAGTCGTGATTTACTTTTAATATTTGTAATGGACACAGAATGTAGTAATAAGGGTGTGGCTTATATGCTTCTTTAAGCATTATCTGTTATCAACTGACATTACCAGTATCAATCCCATCATAATTTCCAACTAAACCCACATATCTAGTACTAGCCTGTACCAGGGCATGTGTGTTAGTGCTAGTTTAGAGTGGTTTGGCCGGTGAAGGATCCAGCTTTCAGCAGCGTGAGCGACAGTGTGAAAAAATAAAAAACAGAAACGCCACTTCAACACCTATTCAACCTGTACTTTTCCACCATGCACCACTGGGGCGCATTCACCGCTTAACGCTGAAGGGGCGCAAAGTATGGCCATCCAGGCGGCCACAGATCCATGATTAGACTACTAGATCTCAGGAGAGCAGCTTAATAAAAGACTTATGATGGGCAGAACAACCTTTCAGCGGCTTGGCCATGATAACAATCTCTCTCTCTCTCTCTCTCTCTCTCTCTCTCTCTCTCTCTCTCTCTCTCTCTCGCTCTGATTTCACAGTGTGAGGTCATTTGAATCCGGGCTGAGATGGTTTTAGCTGTGTAGCTAAGACCCCTCTCTGGTGAGTCAGTGTTTCCACTGAGCTGGTGGCCTTTCACATTCTGACCAGACGCGGCCACATCACACACACGCCATCTCGGATACACAAGACGGAGAATGAGAGAGAGACAATGAACGACAAAAATAGTGAGAGAAATGCTTGTTTGTTTGCCTGTGCTGGGCTCTGTGATGCATGTGTGTCTACGACTGTGCTTTCTTGGCTGGACTGCGACAGTCCTATGCTACTATGAAATGCAGCGTGGACAAAACGATGCGTTTTGCCTTCATTCTGTAATGGTACAGTAACCAGCGGGATGTGAGAGACCCACTGGTTTATAACATTTTGCATTATAAACCGTGAACTGGATTCTTCATTGTGACATTCGAGGGCTTATCGGTAGTATTGAAGCAGCGTAGATGCAGGCTCGCTGCATGAAAAGGGACTCAGTCAAAATCTACAGTTGCGAGTCTCATGGCGTGCATAAGCCCTGGCGTTACAGAGGTGATGGTGACTTCTTTCTCCTGTCTCTCTCTACCCCTCTCCATCTCTCTCCCTCCCCCTCTCCATCTCTATCTCACTCTCTCACACACACACACACAAGGGGAACTTCTCAGGTGTCCTGTCAGTGGTGTGTTGGGCCGTAATCGTCGCACCATAACCTCTAAAAATTGATTCGATTGCTGGCCTGTGTTTGTCTTGGGCCGGGGCCCGCCACAGCGGTTGTGGTCTGGGAGAACAGCCGTGGGGTTGCAGGGGGAAGGGGGGGGGGAGCCGGGGAGGGATGGAGAGAGCAGTGCCAGAGCCAGAGAGAGAAGCGGCGGCGTCGGAGAGTGGCACTCTCACAGCATTATGTAAGTCTTCAAACCGGGCCCAGTCTGCCTGCGGGTGTTGATGTGAGGCTTGTGCAGGCCTCTTGGGTCAGGTGGCCCCTCGCATAGCCCTCCATATGGTCCGCATTTAGCCCCTTCATCTAATTGGCAGGTAATGCATTGTCTCTCCTCCTCCACCGCTCCTATAGCCGCCGCCGCTGCTGTGCCTTAATGGCGGTGGCGAAGGTGCTATAGCGAATTTGGGCTTGGCGTAGCGCCACCGGGAGGCCCCCCGCCCCCCCGCTGACACTTTATACAGCAGCAGGCTTCACCAAGGTGTTCATTTCAGGAGACGGTCCTCTGGTTTTGGCTGCTTCTCTGCTTTCTCCCCCACGGCCGGCCACGCAGGGCCAATCAAAGTCGGGGATGACACCGGAGACCGTATTCAATGTGATTTAGCTAGTGACCTCCACCCAGCTCACAGTGACCCCCCTGTACATATGTGCTGCCAACACGCATAACATAGCACGGTCACGCACGCGCACACACACACAAGTAAATGTTTACGTGCTTGGAGTCACACGGACACACAGGTTTACATGGCAGGCGCAATTATGTAAACACATTGACTCTTGACACGTAATACACAAGCACAGGCATGTTGTGTGTGTGTGTGTGTGTACGTATTTACACATTTGTCACTGTTTTACAGGTTTGAATTTCCACCTTCCATTCAGCCCCATTCAGGCAGCTTACTTTTGCAGTCACTGCTAAGCAAAACAATACACTAGCAGACATGTGCTTGTCATAAACCACAGGGCTCAAAATGGCATTATGACTGCTTACACTTTGAACAAGGTTCAAAAAGAATCCGAGTACACCACATCTAATCATCCATTGTACATTATGTTCACAGTGCTGTCGTGGCTTTGCGCTGCTGCCGGACAGCGCGGGCCAAGCTAACAGCGAAAACAACATGGTCCAATCAGCCTACGTATGCTCGTTAGTAGCAGTGAATGCCAAACCCTGTTTGTTATGCCTGTCAGGCCAAGTCTCTCCATGCAGCTCTTCCATGTATGGCCCTGGTGCTCAGCTATTAGCCTGACCCAGATTCGTCCCTCATTAGGTTAGCTGGCTGTTAAAAGACGTGACAGTAGCAACATGAGCCCCGACCAGTTTATCAGGCCGTTGTGAGGGCCGTGAGCGGCTGTAGGATTTTCCCAATGCCCCGCGGTGCACATCAAGCCAAAGTTACCGGCTGTACCACATGGAAGAGCTCAATTACATAACTTAAGACTTTGATTAGCCTCTCTGCTCCATTGAGCTCTCTGGGAAACGTCCAGATGTGATTCATGAAGGCCTTCTCTATGCTAGAGCCTGTTCACTCTGTTCCGCTATAACACACACACACACACACACACAACCCCAACACCACCCACCCTTCATCGCTGCAGCTGTAAGCACTCAGAAAGAATGAGCGAGAGAAAGAGAGACATAGCATAGGGACGGAGCGAGCGTTATTAATACGATTTAATCCCCCCCGCGCACGTGCGCACACACACGAACACACACACACACACACACACAACCCCAGCAGCTCCACCCTACCTATAGCCTTTTTCCCTCCCACAGGGGTTCTAAAGTAGCCCAATAATAATTATTTTAGCATGTGGGGGCTCCCTGACTAGACCAGCACTTATCAAACATTTTGACCCCCTCCCCCTCCAGCTTTGCTACTCAAATGTCACACATACAAACACTGGCCAAGAACAGCAACCATTAACATTATTGGAAAGAATGTATGCGCATTATATTAACGATGATTAGACTAAGCATAATAAAAGGTTATCTTGTAAAAACACCCCAAGAAACATGTTGCGACCGACCCCCACTTTGACAGTCACTGGTCTGGCGGACTAGCCGCTGCTCCGGGCTCAGTGGCAGAGGCAGGAAGTGGGAGTAGGCCAGGAGGCTTCTCTCTGAAAGGCAGCCCAAATAAACATGCTAGCTCTCCTCCCACCTCGGCACACATGCTCCCACACATTCGTAGCTTTCATTCATGTGTTTGCGTGTTTATACACACTGGAGTCTGTACGTTAACTAGCTGAGATGGAGGCACTAATGTGTGCGTGCAAACACACACACACACACACACACACACACACACACACACTGTACATACAGTAAGTACTGCTAGCCTTTTACAAGCTATAAATCTACACACCACTCTTTTCCTGTTAATATAATGATGTATTATGGGTGATTGTTAATGTATTTGAGGCTTATGAAGTGCGTCATCATTGGTTTTGTCGAGACCATACTGCGTTTTTTATAAAACTGTAAGGTAAAATAAGACTAGAAAGAAATGTGTGCGCCATCTCAATTATTAATGTTTGTTTTTTTCTATTTTTTGTCAATATTAAAAATTGCTGCATTCCAAATGTACCGATATTGGGGAAAGAAATCATTCATGAAAAATAAATGTGTATTGCTATAACAAATATAATTTTGGGAAATAAATAAATAAGTCACAGTTGTCTCTTTTTGGCAAAGAAACTGGTCTTTGGTGTTTGCATATGCATGTTTTTCTGTTGACTGTATTTCTGTTCTCCAGTATTGGACAGTATAGACACTGATGGCTTTTCAGTGCTGGAAAGCTCTGTGTGTGTGTGTGTGTGTGTGTGTGTCACAGTGTTTCTGGGAAAATGTTGTACACAGGTGGAGAATCAGTTAGTCTGTGATTTATAGAGATCTCCTTGGGCTCACATTGTGCTGCAGCCTTCCTCTAAACCTGCTGTCACACGCACGCACACGCACACACACACACAACACGCACACCTATTATTCTGTGTCTCTGATAACAATAATGCCTGATTTGTCAAGAGGAAATCTCAGATGAGTTCTTCACTCACATTTATTGTCTCCCGAGACAACTTTCTATATATTCGCTGTTGTGTAATTGTAATTGCTGTAGTAATAATATTAATTACGTATAACTCTCCGCCTATTGGAAGTCATTCTCTTTTGTGTGCGTTTCCTTTCAGGAGGACATTGTTCCAGTCTAACTCAAGAGAAGAGTTATATAATGTCTGAAATCGGTTGGATTAGAAGCAATGATTTAAATATGTATTCATGAGAAATACAGGGCGAGTCTGATGTGGAACACGTGGGGATTTAGATGTTAAGGCAAGTGTTAAATACAGCTCGGATCCTCTTTTGTCCGTCTGTCTTCATCCGATCTCTCTTATTCCTCTTTCCTTCTGTGTAGGTTTTCATGTAACGGCAGGTTAACAGGTGAGGCCCATGGGGACGTGTGTGGCAGGAGCCAGCTTGACAGGTTTCAGCTCAGGTCTTATCTCTGCGAAGGACTGCCTCCAGAAATCTGCTTCCGAACAATCTCTGTTGTGTTTTCACAGCTGAATTCCTTAACCATCAGAAGCTCAGGCTCCCTGAAGGAACTCAGTGTCTATAGCAACCAGACGTTGCTACTCTGTGTGAGGATGTACTTGCATGATGTCCGTGTGTGTGTGCGTCAATGTCATGTGTGTGTGCGTTTGCTGTCTGTGTGTCTAATTTCCACGTGCGTGCACAGTATGTCTTTGATTGTGTTTCTGTGTATGCTAGTGAGTGGGTGTGATCTGTGGTTTCTCAGTCAGCCCTTATCTACGCTCTCAGGGCCGTAGCCAGCACCAAGCATTGTGACCGATAGAGAGAGAGAGAGAGAGAGAGAGAGAGAGAGAGAGAGAGAGAGAGAGAGAGAGAGAGAGAGAGAGAGAGAGAG